>WYDI02033448.1:45511-65210 GCA_009867235.2 Psittacus erithacus | reverse complement strand
CGGGGCGTCCGAGGAAAGGGGACGAGGAGCGGGTGGTCGCCGCAGCGGCGGACCCGGTTTTGGGTCCCGGTGCGGGTATCGGGGTGGGGTGGGGTGGGGAGGGGGAGGGGAGCCATGACCCTGCGATTTCCGCGCTGGGCCGCGTGTGCCGCTTCGAGCGCTTTCTGCAGCACCTCCCGCTGCGGGCTTGGGCAACCCTGTGGAGAGAAAAAAAGCAGACACCGCACCGCCCGTTCCTCCCTTCCCCTTCCCCCCGCCCGGCGCGGCGGCAGGAATTCCTGAGCAGCGTCACCCGCCAGATCCCCCCTTTGTCCGCCTCCCCGGGCCCTCCGCAGCGACCCCGCAGCGCGCCGCTTCTCGGCGCCGCGCCTGCCGGGACGCCCCGATTTTTCACACGCGCGCCATTCCCGGTTCCTCCGCCCGCAGACAGCGCGGCCCCGGGTCCCCCGGGCGCGGCAGCGGCAGCGCCTCGCCGGGCCTGCCCGAGCAGCTCCCGAGCACGTTTTTCCGCCCCGAAAAAAAAAAGAAAGAGGCTGAACCGGTTCGGCGGCCGCTCGGGGCACCGGGTGACCCGCGCCGCGCTCAGCATGGCACCGGCGGACTCGCTTACCGACATTCCCGCCGCTGCCTTTAATGGTCGCGCGTGATGCGAGAGCCCGGAGAGAACAAATGCAGCCTGTAGCCTTCCTTATTGATGAGGTACGCGTAAATGGCTTTGTCATGCAAATGTGGCTCTAAGCCACTTTCATATAAAGCCAGCTTAATGCCCAACAGCCACTGACCCTCCCTCGTCCGTTAGGCAGCGCCTGCCCCGTCCTTGAAGAAACAGGGACGGCGGCGCTGGGGCAGATGTTGGCTCCGGCCACCATGCCGAAGTGGTGTGACCTTACAGCGCTGAAAGGAGTCGTGTCCCCGTAGTCCTCCCCTCCCCACCCCACCCCACCCCCCAAAATAAGGCCTCTCTTTCGCGAAACGAGATTTCCTGCCAACCCGTCCCCGCTGCCCTCAGAAAACATCCCCAATGCTTCTCCGTCCCGGTCCTCCCTGCTCGCAGCGACTACCCGGCATAAGCCGCGCTTCTGTTGTGCTGAAAAACACATTTTGATTTCCTTTGCAGGCTGGTACTAACTTTAGGCAGCAGCCGGCAGAGTGTGCTGTGAACGCTGCGAAAAGGACACCCCACTTCTGGGGATTTTTAAAATATCCATGCATATATATATATATATTTAAACGCGGATGAAGACATCTTAAGTGGTTCAAATATCTGCAGGAGCAGTTGGTAGTTCCTCCTGTCAATTACAATACTGGTCTCGTCACAGATCACAGAACCTCCTCCTTAAAAATTAATAGCCGAGTCATACTAAACTGCCCGCTTCCAGCAAGATTGCTTTTCAGTGTTTGTGCAAAGTTGGAAACTCGCCACAATGAACGTGTCCGGACACCTTTCACGGTCACAGAGAAGGGTCTGCAGCACGGGGTGTTTAATAGATGAAAATTCAAATTGTAATCCTGGCCTACCGGAAGCAGCTTATGAAACGGAGCGGCATGAGCATACATTTCTGCAGCCTCATTATGCTCTCCTTTGGACTTACCGACGGTAGATTTACAGAGAGATTAATAAATGCGTTAGAAGTAAGTAAAATAAAAGTAGTTTTAAGCAAAATGTTTACTACGTGGCTTGGAAAACCTCTGCTTGAAAAGTAAACACAACTTATCTGTGGATTCCTGATTTTATTCAGAGGCCAGTCTTTTCTCCCTGGCTCTCTGTGAGTGGAAATTTCAGGAATAATGAACTTTTGAGTTGTGCTTGGGGGTTAACAAACAGTTCATTCACAAACCAAAAACCGAAACTGTGTTAAATTGAAGTCAAGTTTGGGACACTCTCTGAGAGGTTTAAGTGCAGAAGGTCATTATTAACTGTGCAAACAAACTGAAAATTAGAATTAGACGGAAATCAGAAGACATAAACAAAAGCAGATTCAGAGGCAAGGCACTCAAACAGAACTGGCAGTGGGCAGCAGCTATCTGTGCAGTGCACTAGCGCTTTATTGAGTGAAACCGGTTTAGAAACGTATGCTGAAGGGCCTCTTTTTTTTTTTTCCTTGGCTTTTTCTCAGGGTCAGTATGACTGGGCAGTCACAGCAGAATATTCTCCCCATCTCTGCTTCAACCAGAATGAATCAAATACAGCGCTTCTCATTTTCATGGTCATGAGAAGGTAATAAAATAGTAATTATGCATTAGCAAGGGGTCACAAACTATCTCGTATGCACTCCTCTGGTCATGGAATAATACCCACATTTAATACTAAACACACATCGCTCAGTGGGTGCACATGACTTAATAATCATAATGTTATCTGTGTTTTCGGTAGTTTTTCAGGTGCTGCATGCCAAGTAATACTCGATATTACTTGGCTGCTGGTAGCCATGAATTAAAAAGTAGCTTTCATTAATTGGCAAGTGAAGACATGCATTATTTCATAGCCACAGAGAACAGCATCAGTGTGAGTAGTTGAGTGCAGGGAGGCAGCTTAGCAGTGCTTGGCAACTCATCCCTCCCTTGGAGAAAATGGCGAGCAGCAAGACAGGAATGTTTGCTGACTACACAAAACTTTCTCAAGTTAGCAGGGGTGAGGGTCATCTTTAAAGAATGTGGGTGACTCGGCAGTAAAAACGTAGATTAAATACAGGGTAGATAAATGCAAGATGACGTATGTACGGAAACCTAGCTCTAACTTTACAGAAACAATAGCGATATCTGAAATGGCTCCTTGCCCCTCAGAAGGGGGACTCTCTGTGGCCCACAGAAACACTAGCTTGGTGTTTGGAAAAGCAGGGCACGTTTTAAGGAAGGGGACAGAGAACAAAACAGGGAACATATTTATGGCATTCTACAGATCTGTGGTGAGCTTGCACCATTAGCGCTGTGCCTGGTTGTGCTTCCTGCTTCTTAGAAAGGAAACACTGGAACAGGATAACAAGGATGCTCGGCTATCTGGCTTTGTGTCCCTTGAAAGGAACAATTAAGTAGGCTTGGAGTTTTCACTCAAAAGGAATTGCTGAGGCAGGATATGCCTAAGTAACTTGGAGAGGGTGGGCAGCAACTGGCTTTTTTGAGTACAAACCATCAGATTTGTGGTAGTGGGAGAACAAGAGGTGATGATTTCTTCGAGCAGTCACATGGGGGTGGATGTGAGCAGTGCCTTTCCAAATGGCAGTGCAGAGGAAATTGGCCATGTATTTGGGAGAGGGCTGTGTTGAGAGTTAGGGAGCCAACGCCCCCCTCAGGCTCAGGAAATCCCCAGAGCTAAGAGCAGTTGGAGGCTGTAGGAGTGTTGCAGAGGAGGTATCTCGTGTATTTCCCTTGTATTCCTTCTTCCCTTGATGTTCCCTTGTGGAGGAAAGGGGAGGTTGGACTGAACCAGTTCTCTGTCCCAGGCAGTACACCTCTTCCTCTGTATTCACACAGAGTCACACTGTAACTGATACTTAAACACCTGGAGCCGCATAGTAGGAAGTAAGCTTGTGTGATGGGGTCTTTCAAACCAGAGTCAATGTTCATCTGTACCAGGAGTTTCTTACAGAGCAGCTGCAGGGCTGTGTATTTTTCCATTTAGCCTCATGATACACTTATTTCTCTGCATCCACAAAGCCTTAACAGCAATCTGCATACAGTTGCATTGCCTACACCCAGACCGTCTTTGGCCTCCCTCAGTAGAAATATTTGTTCCATGAGAAACAGATCTAACAAAGTCTTACTTTTCTATAGGTTTGTCTTCTGCAGGGAGTGACTGTGGAGAAAAATATCTTTACTGCTCTCCTTCCCCACCCACCCCCTCCCTCTCCTTTTCCCTCTCCCTCTCCTTTTCCCTCTCCTTCTCCCCCTGATGGCTCAGATGGTAGCATCAGTTTTAGCCGCATTTGAATTCTGTAGCCAGCAACTGACCATCCAATACACTCAGGCTGTTGGCTGGTGCTGCTCAGCATGACTAAGACATTGGATTTTGCCCAGTGATTTCAAATGCTTTTATGGGAGAGAAGAGTTCAGTTGCGTCCTTAGAGATGCAAAGCAAAAGACACCATGTCCTTTGTGATTGTATTCCCATCAGGTTTTTAGTTTGATACATTCATTTCTTACATTGCCTTAAACAAATAAATTGCAAAGCATTGCTGGCTCCTCGGTGAAAAAGAAGCATGTGACCTGGGAAAGATGAAGGAAACTTGTTAAAACCAGAGTGTGCACCTGCTTGGATTTGTATGTCCTCCTCCTAAATTCACCTATGCCGTAGCTCATGGATCAGAAATACATGTGAGTCATCCTGTTGGGCAGAATGGGACATGCAGAGTAAATTAAGTTTGCCATCTCTGTGAGATTTTTGCCTTTGCTTACTACCTGTAGGAGGGATTTTCATGGTAATGTGACCTGTCTTCATCCTCCATTTATCATCTTCCAATTGATGTATATAATCTTGGTTGAGCAGATAGATAATGGAGGAAACACGTAAAGTGTTGAATGCTTGGGCAACAGATCTGAAAAGAACAGGTAGGGAAGAACTGAAGTGCAAATGTGAAAGACAAAAATTGGCATTCTTCCTTGACAAAAGGTCTTAATGCAAGTTTGTTATTATTTTCTTGTTACAGGAGATGTCAGAATGTGAAATTACAATGTAAATATCTTTTATTTGCTAGCATCTTACATTACTTTTGTGTTTTGTTGCTTTTACTGAGTAGTACTTTAGTATGTTTGCTTTTAATATAAATAGAAAACACTGGTTTCACATCTGTGAACAGGAAAATGTTAAGGCATGATGAAAAAATGCTGGTTTTTACTGCTTCAGAGATCGCCACAAAGCTGCAGGCTTTTGTTGTTGGTTGCCAATCCAAAAAGAGAAATCCTCTTTTGCTGTTTCACCAGGAAAATGATCTTCCTCTTCCTTGTGCATAAAGAGTGGCAAACTGTGGCAAA
This sequence comes from Psittacus erithacus, assembly GCA_009867235.2. Lineage (NCBI taxonomy): Eukaryota > Metazoa > Chordata > Aves > Psittaciformes > Psittacidae > Psittacus > Psittacus erithacus. The sequence continues at coordinate 60,242 of WYDI02033448.1, read as the reverse complement.
ATGGCAAACATGTTCTGTAACTGTGGCATAGCAGCCTTTGATGGTTCAGTATCTGCAATGCAAGGAATAAAAACACTGTATGAAAGTAGGAATGTATGTATTTTTTCCTGAAACTAAGATATGGGGGGGGAGGGGGGTGGCCTTCTTGTCCCACGAGTGGCTGGTAGAGGAGGTGCTGTAGAAGTGGGTTTAAAGACTTGTCTCAATTGTCACAAAGTGGAGCTCATCAAGCTTTGGGGCTTTTTCTTCCAAATGTGCTAGGCTTGTCATGTGTAGGGATATTTGCGTATCAATAAAAGGGATGTGTGTATTGGCATTTTTTTAATTCAATATTCCTGTCTGGCCAGTTACTTAGCCCATGCAAGAACCTTTCCTGTAGCAACTTAGAAACATTAAGAAACTGACTAATGCTTTAGTCAGTTTTTTTCTATTAAGAGGATCTTGGGCATTTCTGAGACAGAAAACTAGTACATGATAGAATCACAGAATGGTTTGGGTTGCAAAGGACCCAAGGATCATCAAATTCCAACCCCCCTGCCATAGGCAGGGACACCTCACCCTAAACTATGTTACCCAAGGCTCTGTCCAACCTGGACTTGAACACTGCCAGGGATGGAGCATTTACAACTTCCCTTGCCAACCCATTCCAGTGCCTCACCATCCTCACAGTAAAGAATTCCTTCCTTATATCCAGTCTAAACTTCCCCTGTTTAAGTTTTAACCCATTTCGTCTTGTCCTACCACTACAGTCTCTGATGAAGAGTCCCTCTCCAGCATCCTTGTATGCCTTCTTCAGATATTGGAAGGCTGCTATGCGTATTTATCATACTAATCTCCAAGACATGAGATGTAGCTGCTATTGATGGTAAAAGGCTGAACATTCTGGAGAAAAACATAAAATCCTGGTCTTCCTGTAGTATTTAAGGAGATAGGGAGTGTAGATACTGAAAATAAATTATTTGTATTTCTGCTTTACATCATTCAACGCATTATACTTTTTTCTCTTTTTCTTCTTTTTTTTCTTTTTAATTTTGTTGAAGCCATACCATAAAGAGCGATTGCTTCCAAGTCAGCCTGACTTGTTCCTGTGTGCAGAGTAAGTGGAATGGAAAACTGTAAAACAGCTGACCAGGTCTGCTGTAGCAAGAAAATCACATCCCATTTACCAGTATTTAAGCAAGGTGTATCTCTTCCAGTACTGGCAAATCGCTGCAAAACATTTTGGTGCCACTGTCCACAGGTTTGGTCAGATCTCTCTCCAGAATTTGTTTTCCTTATGTTAGCTGCAAACATGTGATGAGAAGATCATCTCACAGTGCTGGCTATGTGCTCCTCCAGGCTCCAGTCCTGCTCTTCGGGACCACCAGGAAGGGAACTGCATCTGGTTCAGTGCACTGAAGCACAGGAGAAGGAGGATGTGGAAATGATATTAATGACTGGACCATGCATTTCAGCTTCACACCATTCTACCTGTGAGGGAAATACGGGGCAAACGTATGGCTTAAGCCTCCTAGGAATGCAGGACCAGCGGGAGGTACTTCTGAGGCAAATGCCATCCACAGCATTTGAATCTTGTAGGTGATCTGAATGTATCCTCTCAGCATGGCCAGAAAATAGTTTCTCATCAGGGTCCTCACTTACCTGATTTCCTTCAGTTAGCAGATTTTGTTGTCTTAGTTTCATGGGTTTTTTTCTCCCTAGGGAAAAACTTGGCTTTGCCGTGCCGGAAAGGTACCAGTGACCATGGCAATTTAACACACGCTATGAATTAATTTCTCTTTTTGAACAGGAAAAAATGCGTTCCAAAGGTTTTAATACCCCTGGTTTAGTTGAAACCGTTTATGAGAGAAGGAATATGAAAAAAGTTCCTGGTGTCCCTGTCTCTCACAGGTGTGAGAAATGTACTGAATTCCTGTGTTACTACACCTTTATCCAAATGGTTAATCTGTTCAAATCAAACTTTTTCATAGCAGCAGCAGGGTAAAGCCAGAACCGTTTAAAATTTGTTTGCTCTTTCAGAATTGTTTTTCGCTGTGGTACACGTAGGCTGAGCTTTGTCGTTTGCTGAAACCCATCTGAAGAGGATGGTATGTCCAGTCTCTGCCTAGAGCCTGGTAAGTAATTTGTGACGAAAAATTAAAAAGAGGGGGGAAAAAAAGTGTTTTCTTTTCCTGACCAGATTCAGGATCTAGTTAGTGAGTGATTTAGTGACGCGGCGCTTTTGTTGCACGAGACCGCGCTTCCTCAGGTTTTGCTCAGATGGAGTTTTAATTACAAGGAAGTCAAGGGAATTAGAAGGTAATGAAGTGGTTTTTAAGGAGAGCATCCTTACCTATGTAGGAAGCGTCCTGTCCAATATGTGTCCGTTCTGTGGTTGGTGCTCCGACACATGCCGCACCAGTTACTGCAGCTGATCCGCCGCGGATGCTGTCCTGTGCTGGGACGTCAGAGCTGCGTGTCTCCTGACTCTGGTCCTGCTCTGTCTCTTCAGAGAGTTTTGGCAAGGGTAGTGCTAAACTTAACCGGCTTGGATTTTGACCTGTCAAAGTTTGGATCTTCCCGACATCACTTTTTTTTTTTTCCACGTCTTTTGTTTTTCCCGTTTTGGAAGAGTATTTGGTGGTTTGGGTTTTGTTGGTTGTGTGCTTTTTTTCCTTGTTTGTTTGTTTGTTGTTATTAATTTGTTTTTCCTGGAGATTTTCAGGGAGCTCTGGACATTGCACGTTTTCCTGGGCTAGAGTTGAGGTTTTTGTAGGAGTTTCACCTCTCCTTCTTCCCCCCCGACTTCCTCCGCGCTTTTCGTGGAAAGCAGGAAAAAAAAATCTGGTGATGTCCCGACAATGTCTCATCGAAAACATTAACATTTAGGTAGACTTGGTGTCTACCAGTGTCTGAAAGCACCTCAGACATCCATTGATGGGGACCATTTACCTGCAGTAGCCGCTCCAGCTCTTCTCTGGGCAATGTAATTCCTCATGGACATTCAAAGGCACTGGAATGCTTTGTCCCAGCTTCTTTGTTTTCTGAGCCTGTCCCTCCTGTTGTCCATAGGAGTGGTCTCCAGGAACATTTAAGTGCTGTGATGTTGCAACCTGAGCTTCTGCCCTAGTGCCATAGTAATTTAAATACTTCCCTTTTTTCTGTTGTAATTTCATTAATTCACTTGGTAGTGTGAAACTTGCTTTCTTGCCACTTCCTACCTTTCCTGAAGTGGTCGCTCAGGATTAGACACTGCAGTAAACCTCTCTACAGCACAAAATCATCTTAATTTAGGCAGAATCCTGGTTGCAAAGTTCCTCACACAGGACATCAGTTCTCTTGATTCGTACATTTACATGGCAAATCCCAGAGGACACACCAGGTAAGTAGTATACTTTCATGGCAGCAGATAACAACTTTCTAATGTAATTATGCAATATAATGATTAAATGAAGACCAGTGTGATACTAATATGATATGTCAAATTCTTGCGCTGTGGTACATGCCTAGGAGGTGTGACTGGAAATTTAATGCAAACAAAGCATGCTTGCTAGCTACTTGGCATTCAAGATATTCTTTCTAATCTTTTGCTTCTGGAAAGACTCAATTCATCTGTCCCATACATTTGACAATTTCTGATGTTCTAACTCCTGCTTAGTCTAACTAAAGCTAACTTGGCTGAAGCTGCCCGAAGTTGTCATACATTCCAACATGTACTTATGTTCTGATTCTGGTTGTTATGTTTAATGATAATCAGGTACTAATTTCTGTATTATGGTAAATTCTATACTTTCAAAAGTTGTGATTAAATGTTTCATGATTGCATGAGAGTACTGCAACGGATCTGTAAAGTAATGATTTGTAAATCATTACTCCCTCTTATGGTAGCCGCTTTTCTTTCCTCTTAACATCATTTTTATGTCGGTGTACATTAATTCCGCTTTCTGTTATAATTTTTACTAAGGTATCCTTCATACTAAGGTACGGAGACCAAACTTGCTGCTCTGTCAATTTTTTTTAACCCTTCCTGAGGGTTTCCGTGACAGTTTTGAAAATTGCAAATAAAATAATTGTTTTTCACGAAGCTACAGAAAGTTTTAAAACGTTTTCATGAAATGCATAGCATTTTTGATGACTGAACAAGATAAAACCTTGTCGTTGTGTCTTTTGGACTGATATAGCGTGAATAACACACAGCGTATTCACTTGTAAATGTTAATAAACTTTCTGGGTACCCTGTTTGCATGTGAAAGCAGATTCGCTAACGGCTTACTTAAAAAAGGTTTAATTAGTATCTGAGGTAATGACCACAAGAGGGTGCTCTTATTACTGTTCCACGAGCGCAGTTGGACTTTTCCCTCCTCCCCGCTAATGGGACAACCGATTTTAGCACTGCAAAAATCCAAGTAGATTCTTAGTCAGTGGAATAGGGCTAAGTTATTTGAAATAAGCAACGATACTTGTGTGTATAATCCCCACCCAAATACGCTGTCCTCCATCTTGATGCTGATCTAGACAGTGTTTTCGGTTGCGCAGCTTCATTTGATGCATTGTGGATTTTTTACATTAACACAGCTGCAAGAACGGCAAGAATCTTTGTTTACCTTAGTGACAAGTGTCACACCTACAAAGGACATATTAGAGCATTTCATCTGATGCAAAAGTTAATACCTGTTTGCCAAAAAGAGAAGAATTTCCATGCATGGCACTGCAAATACTGCAGTCAAGTTTTTGCACTGCATAACCTACAGAAAAAGACTTGATTTTGCTTTCCATCTTGTTAGCAATTTATCCAGTGGAGCTGGACAAGTAACTTACTGCCCTGTTTGCAAAGACTCCTCGTTTACCACCTCCCAGGACTGACAACTTTGTGTGAGTTGTATGCTGCTCTGTGTGTAGAACGAGAGTGTGTCCATCTTGGTTTTACAGCTCCACTTAAATTCCTAGCAGAGAGTGGATGCCATGTTCGCACGGCACTTCCCACTGGACTGCCAGTTGGTGAAGTGTGTGTGCTAAACACGATTCCATTTGCGGGTAAGCCACTTGGCTAACCTGTTTTCAGATGCGATGGTCAGACTGCTGTATTTGCACACACATCACTGATCTTTTGTGGCAGTTTGTGCTGACACCATAACAGCTTCCAAGCAGACCACCCACCCTGCAGTGCAGGAATGCCTTTTACACAATTGACAGACCTTTGGGTTCTTTCCTTTCTTTCATTTTTTAAATCCCGTTCCTCTGAATCTGTCATTTATCAAACAACAGATGCAAACAGTGGTAGCAGCATTCAGTTTTCTGTGCGCTCGCGCTGCTGACAAAAGAGCATCGAGACTAGAGGAGGGAATTTTGACTCTGTACAAGCTGCAGCCGATGAGATTTACTCCCTCTGTAAGTCACATTGTGCAGTTTTGAATGAAGCAGCCAGCTTCTGGCTGATTCTTTTTTCTCTCTCGGAAACTGAAAGGAGGTGGTCCTGAGAGGCACAGCAACTGAGGCAAAAGCTGCTGAACTGCTGAATCGACCCAAACCACAGCTATGCCACTCAGGAGTCAAAAGTCCAGGGGCTTATCTGCACGCTAGGGCTGCCACCTAGCATGGCAGTGCAGTGAAGCCCCTGTCCCATCCTTGCGAGAGGACCTGCAGCAGTACCAGGTTGGCTCTATAGGAATGGCAGTGCGTGTGCTAGGGCTAGTTGGAGTTGCTCTGCTATGTTAGAAATGGATCTGCTGACCCCATGCTACCTCAAAATGTCCATTCACTGAAATCAGTACTTTCTGATCTTTTCAGCTGTAGTTTCTCTAAGGGCATTTCCTAACCTTTTTTAGCTAATTTCCTATTTCCTAACTGTTTCCTGACTTCCCTAAACTAATGATTAAAGATACAGGTCTCTAAGTCAAACAGCTAAGAAAAGTGCATCCTTTCCTTTGCCCAGGGCAAACTGTGGCGTACTTCTCTGTATTTGATAGGACTTTCAGTCAGCATAAAAATCATGTCTAAATCATGGGCACATGTTACAGTGTCATCAAGCCCCCAGTGGTATCTCTTCAGTAAACTCTTTAGGGAGCATGACTGGTGAAGACAGCTGCTAGCAAGATGGTACAAGATCACATAAAGGATTAGGAGGACAGTTCTACTAAAACTTCCTGAACACTTACCAGAAGCAAGGAACCAATGAATTAAACAGAGCCTGCTCTAGGTGTCCTCCTGCTGGCGGACAGGGTCTTACAGCACTTGGAATCCTTACATTAAAAATCATCTACAGAAGGAGGCTCCCTGGTGGACTATCAGGCATAATTTGTTTCTCTTCATATCCCAGCTCTGCTGGTTGGCAGTGTGTAGTCCAGCTAGGGAGGAGAAGAGGAGAACCACTCAGGGTGAGCTAAGTAAGTATAGCTGTTCTTCTGTTTCAGAGACCTCAGCGTCAAGGGAGTGGCTCTGGAACCAAGATTCCTGAGCCTTTTTTCCCCATGCAGAAATTTTGTCCAAGCCAAACAACAGAATCTGGGCTGTTTTTATAGTGTTTTTGAAAGTCTGGTAAATCTATTCAGAATAGAGAGCGGTGCTGTATTATGCGGCAATAAGCATCTCTGAATGCACAGTTACTCTCCAGTCATCCTGAATGGCATCCCCAATACATGTGCAGACCTATTTTTTCTGTGTACAAGCAGGGAGTCCAAAACTACCTGAAAGCTTCAAAACCTTGGTTTTCCATGATTTCTGTGGTAAGCCTGCTTGTGCCCAGCCAATCCTGGGTGTTCCCAGCACACCCGTAGAATCATCCTCTGTGTGTGCTCAGCAGATCCAGCACATGTACGTAGTGCTCACTGTGGACCTCCTGCGCAACACATGTTAAGATGTCATCTGGTAGAAGTATGGGAGCCTGGTACAAAAGTGCTTGTGATTATTATGTCATACTAAGATATTATTATGCCATTACCCCAATTGAGAGTCTGATTCAGGGTGAGAACTCCTCTATCAAATTTCAGCTTGAGACCTTTTGGCTCCAGCCCCAATGTGTGAAGAATCTTTCACAAGATAACAACAGTTTACCACCATTGTAAGACATTGCTGGGTCAGTTTTTATTACTTTTAGGCCCTCCAGCTCACAAAAAGAGTGAATGATTGAAGTTCCTTGGTTGCAAAAGGGACAAGGCAAATGTACATTAGAGTTTGCATGCTTGAGTAGTTAAATCTGGCCTATCTCAGTGCATTCAGTACTAAACAATTGTGAATTTGCTTGGCAAATATTGAGATGTGGCAGAAACTGGAGAAACAAGTGAGATAAAAGAGGGACATGCTTTGAATTGCTTTCATGCCTGTATTTTCAGCCAGTAAACAAACATGTGGAGAGTTTTTCCAGGTTCTGTAAAGTTCTTCTATCAGATGTGTGTTCTGCTTCCTAAGGCTTGCTGTTAGTGACAGAAGATGCTGTTCAGGCCTTGTGGGTGTTGCAATAATTTACACTTCCTTTCCCTTCCAACAGGAAGAGCAAATTACACACAGAAGGGAGACACAAAGAGATAAAACTGATATTGTTGTTATTACTGAATTCTTATGAAGGAATTCATCTAAGGCTGCAGATCTGAGCTCTCATATGTGTACTGTACCTCTTTTGTTAGTTCCAACAAGTGTCTCCCTGAGTGATGACTTTCTTCATCTCTTACAGCCATGAAACTGTCTGTGACATTAACTGGGTCCACAGGAGACTGCTTCAGAGGACTTGGACTTTGAGTCTTAGGACTCAAAGTGAACCATTCCCCAGAGTTAACCTGACCCCGCTTAGGACAGCAAGGTGTAGTGCATTGCCCCTTCCCACCTTTTCTATCTAAGCAATGGAGCTGGTGCTGTAGAACTGGGCGTGCTGGGCTCAAGGGAGCATTGAGCTTGGGTAGAGCTGGTAGGTGATACTTTTGTGTAAAGAGTAATCAGGAACAAAAGAGATGTTGCTTCTGTTTTCTTTAAGACCTTCAAGTATTCCCCAGAGGGCATCACGTGAAGGCTGCTGCATGCAGGATCCTAAGGATGACTTTTGACGGCTTCCTACCCTTATCAGGAACAAGTGAGATTTGTGGGAATTGCTATTACACATAATCCTTCAATGAGATAGTCAGAGAAGTGGCTGAAGGTGCTTCAGCATGTGTACAGCTCCTCTCTCACGCAAATCCTTCCCAGTCCTGCAGGGCAGGTTGCAGTGCAGAGGTGTGGTGTGAGTCAGAGCACTGGTGGCTGGGCACCGAACCACCCAAGAAGTCTGTGGGTTGGTGTCTGAATTGTGCATGGAGGATGTAGTTCCTCTGTCAAAAAGACGTGTTTGTTTAAACGTGGATGATCAGTCCTGGCTTGCAAGGCTGGTCACACCAGGCGGTATATAGTTCCCAGAATCTGACAAAGGTGTATGTCAGAAGGCATCTCTGGAAGTTTCTGTTCCAACCCTGTGCACCCAGCAGGGCTTATCACAGTGCTAGGTCAGGTAGCTCAGGCCCTCGTCCAGCTAAGTGCTTGCTATCTTCAAGGCTAGAGATCCTACCTCCTTTTGGTGCCTGTCCCAGGGCTGCACTGCTGTCATCACAAACATCCAAATTCTCTCGCGACTTGTACCCCCAAAGCCTTCTGCCCTGTCACTGGGCACCTCAAGAAGAGTCTAGCTCTGTCGTCTCTGTAATGCCCTTTAGGCAGTGCGAGACTGTATTTAGGACCCCCTCAGCTGTCTCCTTTCCACACTAAGCGAATCTTCCTTCGTACAAGACATACATTTCATTTTGCAGAATGGCCTCAGCAGAGAATGTCTAACACAGTCAAGAATACATTAATCTTCAATCAGGAGCTGACAACAGGCAGCGTGAAGGCAGGGCACGTTTTCTTTAGATGGCATGAGGCAACACACTGACAGTCAGGACAACACACAGTGGCCAGTTCCAAATGACAGTAGCAATAATTTAGTGATGCGAGGGGATGAGGCAGGGCAACAGAGAGGTGCAATTCCCTCTGTGTGGCATGGTTCACCACACTTGGCTGCCCCTGGAGAGGGTCTCATGCTCCTCCTCACTCAACATCACAGCTTGGCCCTGTTTGCTGGATCAGGGTATGTTCCTCCTGACCACAGGACTATTTGGTTTGGTGGCTTTTCTCTTCTGCTGTTACTTTGTCCATCCACTTCTGTGAGCTTGCCTTGAGGGGTTTTGTGCCATGGAAAACTGCTGGGTCTACTGTAATGAACAGTAGTGGGTCACACAGCTGGATTGTGTATGGCAAGAAGAAATACCTCCTCTGGCTGCATGTGAAGCTGCTGTCTGCTAGTTTCATTCATTGCCTCTTTGTTCTTGTAGTTACTGCCTATGGACCTTCTTACCTCTCACCATTGATGGGATCTACTTTCCCCCTAGTCATCTCTTTTCTAGAACAACACTGTACCTTGAGATAGTCGCCTGATGAAGAAACTAATCCTTACTTATCATCTTCCCTATGTCTTTATCTCCTTTTCCAGTTCTTCTTTCTAAGCCAGGGAGATAAAGGTTAAATATCACTTTAGTGGCATTGTAAGAGGTGTGTGAAAGAGGAGACTTAAAATGAGGTGTTTGGCTGTTTAGCAAGGAGAGAATTGGCCAGTTGCTTGTTGTTTATCTGTTGTTTTCTCTGGTTGTCTGGATGCTTCTCAGTAATGTAGGCAAAAACTGCAAACTGGACAAACTCCTAGCAGCATTATTGTTTGTCCTTTGCCCAGGCCTTGGTCCTTTAGGCGTCTCCAGCAAAGGTCCCAGTGGTGTTGTAACCATTTCCATGCTGCCTAATTTGCTGCCGGCAAGAGACACTTGAAAACAGAGACAGTCCCTTCCCTTGCCCTGAAGGCAAGATCTGTATTGTTATGAGAGCACTTTTGGAAAAAAACCCCAAAACTGCTCTTTTTATTCCTCTCCTTCCTGCCTACAGTGGTCAAATGGTACTGTTTCAAGATGGCACCTGAAAACATCCTCTCACTCCTTTGCCACTGGGAGGCTAACACAGATTGTGGCATGGCTGCCCCACTGATGTTATCTAGGGATGGTTTCCATATTGGTTGCCTGGGCTGGTTTCAGAATCCAGACCAACCTGGTGTGTGAAAATGGCTTTGTCAGGTCCAGGCTGGGATGAGACAGGGCACTTCAGTGACGGCCTCCAAGGCAGAGGCACCCACAAGAGTGACTCTGTGATGGAACTAGGAAGACTGGAAAATGGTGATGAGAGATGATGTGACCCATGAAGTAAGGCTGGTGGAGAAACATCTGACAGGAGAGTTCTTGCAGTGACCTGCAGTGGATCCTGGAGGACCCTCAGCAGGTAACACTGGAGTTATTCCCCCTGTTTCTCATGTGACAGTCACAGCAGAATCATCAAGCTCTGAAAGCAATGCGGGTCAAGCTAATACCATAGTTATTAAAGCAGCTGAGCCCATTGGTTTTACTGATAGAAAATGGCTTCTCAGACATGCCTGGAAGAAATGGAGCCATTTTCTCTTCTAAGTTGTCTTCCTCAGAGGAAATAGCCATGGGAGCAGGGGGTATGTGCGTGTTTGGAGAGAGAAGTGTTAAAGCTCAACTCATGAAAAGCACTCGGGATTGCAGATGGGGTAAGGCTGGCAGGATTTTCTGTCTGCTTTCAGCCTTATTAAATATTTATAAATACATGAGTCTGGATTTGGCCTAGAAGTTAGCCCCATTCTTGCTGGCACAGCCCAGTTCTCAGAAGCTTATTGTGCAGGGTTTATGGCGCCCGGAGCAAAAGCTGCTCCTTGTGCAAATGTGGCTGTCTTACAGTAAGCAACGGGCACTCAGGAGGGCAGCAGAAGAATGGATGAAGCAGTAGTCTGTAATTTTCTTCTAGGAATGATACGCTAGTTAGATACCCTTTGCTTTTTACAGGTATCGTCTCTTGCTGTTGGAATATAAAATACACTTGAAACCCCCCCCCAAAAAAAACCAAAACTGCATCAAGAATAGCCCAAAGAGCAGCAAAGAGTAGACTTTTGCAAACCATTTTTTCAGACAATTGTTCCTGGTCTCCTTGCCCACAAGTTCAAGACGCAAGTTCTTATGTGATAAGAGAAGACATAACATGTATGCTGCTTTGGTCTTAAATCCCATGGCATCTGCCATTCCACGTCCCCTCAGTTCTGCTTCATGACCCAAATCTTCATTTCAGTACCACCTCTGTGCTTTCCTTTAGTTTCCACCAAATCCTGCAGGGGATCTTGTACATATGAGAGCTTCTTCCTCTGGGTGCAAACCCAAGAAAGGGTTTTAACAAACGTCGAAGATGGACAGAGATGTTGTGCCCCTTTTTATTCCTTGCAGTAAATGCGTGCCCACTGGTGTTTTCTTGTTCAAGAAGTCTTTAGAGATGATGGGAGTCCTGGCAGGATGAAGCTGCTTCTCCTGGCAGCAACTGAAACACACGCCATGAGGGAAACACTGGGGTATGTAACATCCAGACTCCCAGGGGTGGAGGAGAGCTGGTTGGTGCAGGGAGACACATACGCATGTTCATTGCAGCATTTGCATGGATGTCTCTCTGACCATGTGTTGTAGCAGCTTTGCCAGCTTTTTTCAGTCTGTGGAGATTGCGGGGGTGGAGGAAGGGAGAAGAAGCCCCACTCTCCAGGGTACAGATGTTTTACACTGTGGGTAGAGTGCTGCTGGGGAAGTGTCATGGTTTAAGCCCAGCATTAAAGCACCACGCGTCTGCTTGCTAACTCCTTCCCTTCTCTCCCTGCTCCCAGTGGGATAGGGAGGAGAATCTAAAGAATGTCAACTCCATAGGTTGAGATAAGCACAGTCCAGTAACTATAAAGTAAAATGTAAAACTACTACTGCTACAACTAATAATAATAATGATAAGGGAAATAACAAGAAGAGAGAGAATGTAAAACTAAAAAGGGAAGGAAAAAGCCCAATAAGTAGTAGTGCTGCACAATTGCTCACCGCTCGCCAACTGATCCCCAGCCTGACCCAAACAGCAATCTGGTCTGTCAGGCTAACTCCTCACAGTTTATATACTGCGAATGACGTGCTGTGTTACGGAATACCCCTTTGGGTCAGGTGTCCTGTCTCTGCTTCCTTCTGGCTTCTTGTGCCCCTCCTCACTGGCAGAGCATGAGAGACTGAAAAGTCCTTGATTGGAGTAAGCATCACCTAGCAACAGCTAAAACATCGGTGTGTTATCAGCATTGTTCTCAGACTGAAGCTGAAACACAGCCCTGTGCCAGCTACTAAGGAGGAGAAGAATAACTGTTACAGCTGAGCCCAGGACAGGAAGATGGACAGGAAGATGCACTGGCCGTGTCAATGCCAAGCCATGTCTGCCCTTGTCGGTGCAACAAGACCTGGGTGCTGCCCTGAGCTCAGTACCACCATCCCTTCTGTTCCTCACTGTCCTTGCTGCTGCTTTGGCTCAGGCACCCCCAAACAATGCCCAGGCCTGGAAGTGCCCCCAGTCTGCAGTCGGGACCTGGCCATCTGGTGTGGTGCAGGGAAAGGGGGATGTAACCCCGCAGACATATGTAGAGCTGCACCAGCTGGCCTCCAGGGTGTGGAATGGTCCTCGATCCTTTGGGAAACTCCCATACCCATCCTTACTTGCATCCCTTCAAAGTCAGTCCAAGTTCAAGCACACAGTTGTCTCACCAGACTACCTGCACTTCTGGCCTTGGGCACTGTTTTTCCTTCACCCCCTGTTCCACTGTCCAAAGGCAGCCCCAAGTTCTCAAGCAGCAACACTGGCAAAGCAGGACAGTATGAATGTCTATACGCATTTAGGTGATGCATCACTTGAAGGAGTGCCCTGCAGTCAGCATCACACAGGAGCTAGGACGTATTCCTGCCAGGGCTGTGACCTACACCAATGTGCAATAACACAGAAGAACATGGCCTGCTGCAGTGCATCCTCTGTGGGTATCCCCTGGACCTGGTTGAGTGCCTCTTGCCCTGTTGTCCATCACAGGGGGTGCAGCCACCGAAGGAAAGGGAGTCTGGAGCCTGTATGCCCTTGCCCAGTTAGGGACAGCTTTGATACTTTCGGTAGACATAAGAGTTGCCACACAAATGATTCAGATCCCAGACAGCTTTAGCTCTTCTGCCATGTACCCCAGCTTTCGGAATACACAGGAAACTTCAGGATAAGTTAATGATGTGAGAACAGGCTTGTTCAGCTGCGAAGCCCCAACAACCCCTTCAACTGGAGGAACAGCACTGTGCAGAACTGGCCCAGGGCAGGTGCTGGCTGGCTGCTTGGGCAGGCAGAGATGCTCTTTAAGAGCGCCCAGCAAAGAGAATGGAACTGGAAACCAAAGAGAAAGGGAGCTTGGGCCAGGAAGGGAGAAGAAGGGCCAAGGAGGATATGTATTTCTTTGATACTGTACTCTTTAACAGTCATGGGAGTCCTTCTGCTGTGCTGGTACAGCGGAGGCTCTGTCACAGCATTCATGAAGGAGAAGCAGATAGTTATCAGCCTGCCTGATTGCTGCTGTGGGCATGGTTTGCACTTGCTTTATTTCTGCCTCTCTCATTGCTTCACGGTTCATTTGGCTGAATTCTTCATACAAAACAATGTGTTAGATGAGCTCTGTGCAAGGAACATTGCAGGAAGGCACTAGCTGTCTGGGGAAGAGATGGGCAAAGGGGCTCTGCTTTCAGCATCCGCACTGGCCGCCTACCAAGCGGTTCTGTTTGTTTGCTTTGTCAACCCATCTAAAATAATAATAATAGTAATAATAACAGCAGTAGTAGTAACATGTTTTAAGTCAAAGAAATACAGCTACAAAACTAAACCTTTCTGGCCAGTGGCTGTGCTCCCAAGTCTGCCACAGTGCGTGCTACCAGCTTGTTCCAACTCTTTGCTATGTGTGAAGCAAGGAGGAGCGAGACTAGCACGTGCCTGATGTTTCAGCTGAAAAAACTTCAGCTGCAAATGAGTGGAAGAGGTATTTCCTTTCCAGGACTTCAGTTTTGGTCCCCTTTCAGCGGTGCCCCTAAGTGGGTTAACAAGCTTACCAAACCAAAGGGTCAGTTGCTGCTTTGTTTGTTCTGAAAACAGCATACAGGGATGCCTCTGCTGCAGCAGGGCACAGAAATGCATGAGTGGGTTTGAGAGAAGAGAGAGTAAGGCCTGGGTAAAGGCATGGAGCACAAAGACTAGCAGAGATACAGGGAGGGATGGTGCTGCTCCACAATGCTGTGGTGCACCTTGTCCTGCCTCACTGCTGAGCATCTGGGGTGGGAGGGGCTGGGGTCCCTGTCCTGGTCTGGGCCAAGGCTCTGGATCTAGTCGCAGGCTGAGGTGCAGACGGCCACCGCAGAAGGTAGGGACTGGAGCCAAAGATCAGAGGAGGGCAAACAACCTGGGTTTTTTAGTGCTGTTAGAGGAAGGAGTGAGCTGAGGTCTTTTAAACTTGTGTCTTGTGTCTGGTATCACTCTTTAAGTTCTGGCTCTGAAAGCCCTATGGCACACAGTGATGGTGGCTAAGTGAGAGGTGCCTCACAAGGGATGCTTAGACCCCAAATGAGTTCAGGCATGTTAAAGCAAACCATGTTTCAATTACTCCAAAGGCTATGATGCTGAATGCCTCTTTTCATCCCCAAATCCAACAACTGTAAAATCCACACCTGAGGGTCATAAAAATAATGGAAATCATTAGAAGAGGAACACATGTGTTGTGGTTTAAGCTTAGTTGTAAATTAGACAAAGCATGTAGCCTGCTTGTTTTCCCCCCACAACCTGTCCT
>WYDI02033448.1:31262-45411 GCA_009867235.2 Psittacus erithacus | reverse complement strand
AGTTAGAAACACAGTGCTGCACCAGCCACTAAGAAGGAGAAAAAATGACTGCTACTGCTGAACCCATGACAACATGGAAGCCCCTGGTCCAACCCCCTGCTCAAAGCAGATTCTCACTAAAGCTAGGCCAGGATGTACAGCGCCTTGTCCTGTGAAGTCTGGAATATTTCCTAGGACCAAGGTCCCACTGCCTCTTGTCTGAACCTTATCTGCCTCACTGATGGTAAGCAATTTTTTCCTTATATCCATCCAGAATTTCCCCTGTTGCAACACCTATGCCTGTTGTCTCACCCATGTGCACCTCAGAGAAGAGTCTGTCTTCTGTCTTGCTCAAGTAGGCAATAGTGAACTGCAAATAGATCCCACTGCAGCCCTTTCTTCTTCAAGCTGACCCAGCCCAATTCCCTCCACTTCTTCCCAAAATGCCCTGCACTCACATCTCCAGGCCACCTTTGTGATCCTGTGTTTGAACTCTTCAGTTTATCAACACCCCTCCTGTCCTGGGAAACCCAAAATCTGCCTTTTAAGGCATGTGCTGAGCAGAGGGGCACAGTCTCTCTGCGCAAGGTCTGAGTATGCTTCATGCTAGCCAGTTCTGAAGACGCGTGTTGACATTGCGTTTTGTTGCTGGGTCTAGAAGCTGTGCAGAAAGGAAGGTGATGGCACATCCACACAGTGTGTGCCTTTTGCTACTGGAAACTGTCTAGATGACTTGGGGACAGCGGAGTATGCTTGAGACTGCGCAGTAGCATGAGACTGTCTCAGAGCTCTTGCTGTTTGTGGTCTAGCTGCACAGGACTACATTGCTCTCCCTGTTAATCTGTTCCATCCTATAGACTAATACATGAACTAATACTGTTTTTAAATACCCTCTGTGGAAGTTCAGTATGCCTGACATAATCCCTCTGTCCTCATGTTTAGAAGCATTCCTTAAAGGCTTTTTATCATTTGATATTTTCATCATTTCACTCTATGTTCCTGCAATTTCTAACTGGCGTCTATTTACAGAACAGGGTGCAAGAAGTACTTTTGACAAGCACATGTAGTGACTGGTTTCAGAGAGATGGGGCAGGGCTTGCCTTACAGACATTTTGAGACTTAATTAGGAAAGGTTGTGGGGAAGAAATAGCTTCACCTACATTCTTTTGTTCCCCATTGGTTTTAGCTGCTCCAGTGTAGGATACACTTTCCTGTGTACACGGTCAGTTTGACTGACTCTTTGCAGGCACAGAGGTCCAACGAACTGGAGTCTGCTCCCAGCTTTCAGTTGGGCTGCTCTTCCTCAGAAGAGCACAGTGTGAGGAAGAGGAGCGGCCTAAGCAGTTGTGTAGTCACCGCACTGTTAAAGCAACAGATGCTGTACCAGGGTCAGTGATTTTAGCACACAGATTTTACACAGGCATAGTGGCCTCCTTAACCTCTGCCTAGGAAAAATGGTCTTTCTGCTTCACTGTGCTGTGACAAATGGGTTGTATAAAGAGATAAAACCAGCCTTTGAACAGGGATCTTGCCTTTTCATACAGCTTTCAGTTAATTTGCTCCTGTTTCTGCAGCAGTACAGGGCATGGAAAAGACAAGGTTTCAAAAGATTCAGCTGTCTCTGAGAGGTGCAATGTTGTTATCTGAGCAGAAACAAAAAAGAACAAAGAGGATCCAGTCACTTTTACAGCCTTCCTGCTCTCTTCATCTACCAGGAAGATTGTGTTGCTTTTTTAATGCAGAAAACTGTTTATTTTCTAGCAGAAACAGAGTAGAGATTTGACTCATCTCTTGTGCTCCTCCAAAAGCAGAAGCTTCTCCTGTAAGCTGCTAGCTGACTGAACTCAGTGCGCTGTAAAGTGAGTTTGCATCTCCCCAGAGGTGATTGGAAGCAATCTTGCTGAGCTCTCCAGTATTAAACTTGATGTGTATTTCCCTGCATCCAAGGTTTTTTCCAGGATTGCACAAAGCAGACAGAGTTCAGGAGCAGCTTTATTTCACCTTTTGGAAGTGAATGACTTCTGGGTTATTTTTAAGCTCCTTGGTAGTCAGAATAGCGCATTACTCATCTGTTCTTGTTAAACAGATTTCAGGAATGGCTGAAATCCTAGAAGCTCATGTATTAAGAATATATAACAAGTTGATTCTTTTACTTCCTTGTGCTTTGACAGTGCATTGTATCTCTGAATGGCTTTAAAATGGCAGAAACAGATCAGATGCCCAGAAGACAGGCATGTCAAGCTGTTCATGTGTGTTTGGGGTAGTTAATTTCTATAGAGGCAGGCTTCAGAAGTAAGCAGGAAAGGCATTTAGGGTGAACTTCAGAGCTATGCATCTTCCCAGAAGAGTGGCCACTTACACATAATGTAATTATTGTAGTTAAATTGGATGTGTATGTCTTTACTTTGTAACGTAATACACAGCTATATCTGATTGTGGCATTATGCCCAGTAATGCCTTCTATGAAGTATTAACAAATTGAAAGGCAAGGTGTTGTCTTATAACAGTGAAATTTTAATGAATAATGAAAGTCAAATTCCTTTTCCCCCAAAACTTTGGGTTCAAGTGTCACATATTTTCCCTGCTACCATTACTGCTATTGTTCTTGTTGACAGCTGAGATCCTCATGTAATCTATATAATCTATATAACCCCGTCTGTGGAAGCAGAGATTTTTAGAAAAGAGTGGGGCAGATGTAAGCCTGAGATATCCAAGGGAGCCTGTGGCAGCACCACCTCCCCATGCTGCAGCTCCCCCAGCGCTGCACTGCAGCACATTTTGGTGGTTGGGTGCTAAAATGAGCTGACCCCCACTGAGAGTCACTCAGCTCACAGAGATGGGCCAGTGCACAAGGAGACATCATTTGCAAGTGACCCAGCTTGCAGTTGGGTTCAAGCCATAACTGTCAAGGTGCAGAAATCCCTTTGGGGAGGGAGTGGACACACACTGCTGGTGACCTAGTTCTCAGGTGTGCAGCAGGAAAGGGGCTGACCTGCAGCGCCAATCTCTTACTGAGAAAGCAAAGGTGCTTCTTGTGCTGAGTTTTGCACGTCGGGTGCTGCACACTAAACAAAACCTTGCTGCTGTTTGGATTGGACATTCCAGATCACCGTTAAAATCCCATGAGGCTTTATCCCAAAGACAATGGTTGCCTCAGGGACAAGAAATTCCTTTCCTTATGCCTTTCTGCCATGGTGGTCCGGTGATAACACTCTAATGATATTATCAGGTGGACCATAGTAGAGCCATGTGAGCTCTTCAGGACCTAAAGATTCCTTCTCAATCCAGGAGCATGCCTCTGCCTCTGGGGTATGACACTTGCATCTAGCAACATTGCAGGCATGTTGTAAGAAAATATTCGCCATGGTTTTTGTATTAAAATTTGCCTGGATACAGAGAGGAAGGTAGTGCTTGGCTCATGCCTATAACTATTCAATAATAGCTAGGTCTTTGTGACATTTTTGTGTCATCTTAATTCATTGTGAAAGTGCTCACATCTACATGCCTGAGGAGACAGATACATAAGCAGGCAAAAGCTAAATTCCACCGGTTGCAAGTTTTTAGCTGCTGGTGTTGCTCACCTGGCTCCTTTGTGTTTTGGTTGCAAAATTGAGTGAGGACTGAACCCCCTGATGCTTGAAATCGTTGCTGTGTTTGCACCCAAAAGAACCTTCCCAAAAGTGCTGAGCCTCAGAGCTATTGCTTATTTTGAGGAATGTGGGGTTTTTTTGGTGGTACACCAAAACCCCTGCATTTATTAGGCAGAAAAAGCATGGAGGAGTAAAACTCCTAGGCTCACAGACCGTATTAGCATCCTGTCCTGAAGACTGCCCAAGGGAAAACACCATTTCAGCTCAAACTTTGTTCACTTGAAAAATAGGCTTAGTTACTCCAGGGTGGGTTGTTTGTTTTTTAAATACGTATCTAGCTTAACTATCTGTTATTTTATGCATCTCTTAACAGAAGTGGGTTATAGGTACACCAGAAAGGCACTAACACATTTTCCATCATTGTTAATCCTGTTACAGAGTAAGATGGGCTACCTGCTCTTCCGGACTCACCAGGAGTGCAGGGCAAGTTGTAAGTGCCTGTCTGCCTAAGTAATCCTCTCTAATCTCATATTTGATTGGTATGTTCTGGGCTGTTTTGTTTATGAGACATATATAGTATCGCAAGTACAAACGGCTGTCAAGAGGGAGTGGTAAAATTGCCATGGAATTACAGTCCTTCAAAATTCTAATAGTTAATGTGACTGCTCAATGCTTCGGAAATGGTTTGGGTGTGATAAAGCTTTATGTGCACATTTTAAATGCGTATAAAAGACAGAATCAGGATGAGGGGAAAAGGGTGCAGCTCCCTCCTTTTTGGCTTAGGGTGTCCAGGACATGACAGGGCATGTCCTGCTATTTACTGTTCTGATAGATGTGAACCTGAAACCAAAGCCTTCAAGCTGGGGGGAAGGAGGGCAGGGGGGAGGAGGAGGAGGAGGAAGAGGAATGCTTCCAAAGATAAGCAAAAGAGATATTTCCACTACAACAATTAAACCTGTTGAATGTGGTAAGCTTAATGGACCCTTAGAAGTTGTCACAGCCCAAGTGCAGGATCTGGCTGGGATGTGAACTCCTCTGTGATCTCTGACTGCTTTTCTGGCCAAGAATCACTTCCCCAGTAGAACCTCATACACACAGGATCACTAAAGCCAGTAAGTTTTGCCTTTTATATCTTCAGCTCTTGAATGTCTGAGGTGGAATTCCTTGCTTCTAGTCACCAGGCACACAGCAGAGCCCACATCTCACCTGAAGCCAGCAGGAGCGGCAGCCCAGCAAGGGGCCAACAACTGAATGACTAGTCTGTCCTTGGGCAGAGGAGCTGCCTACCTGTCTATCAGCAGAACCAAGCAATACCACGGCTGCTGAGCACAGGCAGGGCAGTTCAGTGCTCTTTCCTGCAACAGGGTTGAGCTTGGAGCCTAGAAGAGAGAAACAAGTCGAAGCTTAGTCTGGGACGTTGGCTGGTTCCTGGAAGATGAGGATAAAGCTTATCTGCTTTGTAGCCGAAGGGTGTCTGCCTTTGCAGCTGCAGTTCTCTCCAGGTGAAGGAGCTAGGTTCCTTGTAGCTCCTGGAGGACTGAGTAGTAGGGAGTCTGGAGGGACTTTCTTCTCCTTCCTGCTGGCCAGTGCACCGCAGCCACAGCTTTTAGGTGCTTATACTGCTTTTCATCAGCAGTGTGGTTATCACCTGGAGATTCAACATCACAGTCACTCCACATGAGCTCCACCTTAAATCAGCACAAAAGTTTAAGTTGGGGCAGGATATGGCAGCTCCTTGCTAAGCTGGGTATTTTCCTGTGTGCACATGACACCATAGCGTGCTCCTGGTTTCAGGGTGGAGCTGGAAATGTGGCTTCTGATCAGCAAAGCCTTTGCACCCTCCAGTCTCAGATCTATTAAGTAAGTGTTCAACAGAGAGGCAGGTCTTTTGGTTTGGTAGGGGTAAGCTGCTGAAGGTCTGTGTCCTGCAAACAACTCTTGACTTCACACCTCTCACAGCTCTGGGATCTGAACCAGCAGAGCTCAAATCTGTGACCCCAAAAGCATGATACAGAACTGGGGCTGTGATGGCCCCACTGAAATGTGGTGCTGGCTGTGGAGCAAAGCAAGTCAGGGAGGCCCATTCACTGGCAGTTGCAATGTTCCTGCCGCATCCTTTCACCAAGATGTTTTGCACAGGGATAGCATATACATTTCATTGATTTGACAGTAAAATGGACTTCATTTAAAATACATGCCTGAGCACTCCAGATTCTGTCCTGTACATGACAGTAAGTGAATGATCCAAGCAATCTAGGTCCTGCCACTCCGAGCAGTGGAAGAAGCAGAGATCCAAAGTTGACTGTCCATTAGAATGACTTCTTTTCTGAGAGCAATTGCAAGGAAGTTCCTCATTTGCTATCAAGTGTATTTGAAATGTGTTCTGCCCAAGCAGTGACTGAGCCAATGGTTTCATTTTATCAGTCTGAGCACTTTTTCAAAATTAGAATGTGCTTCTTTTCTGAGCTGTGAGGATGGTATGACAGTACCGTATCTATGGCGACATAACTCATTAAGTTCCCACAGGCAGGAGCTTACATTTGCTGTTTAGCTTGCAGTGGTGTCATTCTAGGTATGACTAAATGTGTTTGTCTTTTAAAATAGGTGAAATTCACAGCCTTTAGCTACTAGCAGAAATTCCTAGCTATTAATGTAGCTCACACAATGCTAACAGCTTGTTAAAGGAATAAAGGTGACGGAAGTGAGAAACCAGTAGGAAAAACCCAGCAGAAGGACCCCTCCAGGAGGGAGGTGGTGCTGGATATTCTCAAGATCTCCTGCAAAGGATTCTCTGAATGCTGATGGGGGGGTCCTCTCCCCAGTAAGCACCAGTATGCATCAGTAAGCACCTACAGAAAGAACCAGGTGCAGAGGTAACCTCTTCTCTTAACCTTTTTTGTGCTTCAAGATCAATTCTGGGTACATTTCCTGTAAAGCTAAAGTAAAGTTTTCATATATCTCACTCTGAAAAGCATTTCTTGGTCCACATCTAATAACTTACAGTGCTCACTAGTTATTTGAGATACAAAGGGATTTGCCAGTATGATGCTTTTTCCTCAGAAAACAGCAAAGCACTGAAACCTGAGCTTTTAAAGAAATGTGCACAGAAACAGTGTCTGAATTTCCCTCTTAATACTTCATCATGGCAAAAAAACCTCTTAGTAATATGTGGAGGTGTGGGGTCATCCCGAGAAAGATAAGCCAGTTTCTGTTCTGAAACTCTGTGGTGGGCAGTGAACTGCAAGTGCCCTGGGAGTTTAAGCATGTTAGTTTCCGAACCAGATCTTAAGCTAAGCCCAAGCAAAAAGCAGCCACCTCTTTGTCTGCATGTGTGTGAGCTCCACACCTGTAGTAATAGGGAAGGAATCATCAACTGCTCCCGATTGTAGCAGCCAGATGCAGCAGGCTGTGTGGTGCCCTAGGGATTAGTGTCCTGCTATTCATTTGGGCCTCTTTGGAGTGACAGGTAGAGTTGTGCTTTGGCTGCAGAGCTTTGGCAGGCATACTCCAGGTATTACTCACCATACAGCTTTGTTAGGATGTCAGATTAAAGCACACCCAGACTAAGCACAAAACCAGGTTTCTTTGCTGCGTGTAACTCATTCCAGTAGCTCACTTTTTGTCCCAAGAAAAGAGCATCAATGGTCCTTTTTTCTAATTAGTAAGACTATGTTTACAAGATACTGTCAGTCCATTTCCTTCATGCTATCTGTTTTATTGTCTGATAAACAATACATGAACTTTCTAACTCTAGGGGTTTACAAAAGATGGATTTCCCTGCTAGTTTTCACATATGACAAAACCTTTTTGCTGGTGCCAGTATGAAATTACAAGTGGATGTTCTTTCTTACAATAACAGGGTATTCAGAACTGCAGGCACAGTACCAACATGCTGATTCCCAGGTTGGGCCAACAGCAAAGCATCAAATTGGTAAAAAAGAAAAGTGCCTATCTGCAAATTGTGATGTTTTAGGAAGGGAAATAATTTTGCAAGAGTTATTTTTGCGTTTTCAAGCATTACTTTTGCGGCTAAGCTGATGAAATTACGGATCTCAAAGGTGAACTACAAAGTGAGTGGAGAACTGGATGGACCAACATGTTCGATGGTATTGGTCCATCAGCCACAGAGTAGCTGGCCTACAGTTACAACTGCCATTTCTCAACAGTTGATACCAGGCCATATCAAGAACGTAGAAGAGTGGATGTAGAGCACTGAGGATGGTACCACACCGGGGGAGCAGCTGGAGGGGAGCACAGTCCTTCAGAGGGGCCTCAGCAGGTTGCAGAGATGGGCTGCCAGGAGCCTCTCAGAGCACAGCCCGGGCAAATGAGCCCAGCAGGATGAGACCCACAGTCTGGAGTGCAGCTCTGCAGACACAGAGGGGCAGCAAGGGACACAGGCATTAGCTAGAAGCCCTGTGGCCTCAGTAGCTGATCAGGGCCTGGGTGGTTCTTGGAAGCCAGTGGAGGGAAGGGCTTCCCCCCTGCTACATGGCACTCATCAGGCAGCATCCAGAATTAAGACTAATTTTGAGACATCCAGTCCAAGAGAAGCTTTGAGAATATAGAGACAGAACTTCCCCACAAGCATGATGCAGCCCTGGGACAAGGCTTTTACTGTGAGGGTGGTTAGGCACTGAACAGGTTGCCCAAAGAAGTGGTAAAAGCTCCATCCCTGGCAGTGTTCAAGGCCAGGTTGGATGTAGTCTTGGATGACATGATATAGTGTGAGGTGTCCCTGCCCATGGCAGGGAGGTTGGAACTGGATGATCTTAAGGTCCTTTCCAACCCTAACTATTCTGTTCTATGGTTCTATGACAGGACCTAGAGAGGGAATAGGATCTCTGTCCTTAGAGATAACCCAATACAGCTCTGTGATAAGTTCTACCTAGAGCAGATCATTGGGCAAGGACCTCCAGAGATGCCTTCCATTCTACATTTTTCGCAGCTCCTTTAGTTACATTTCACAAGACTTTTGTAGCAGGACTGAAGTTGGAATGGAGAATTTGTTTCGACTGAGTGCAGCTTCTTATGCCGTACTCGGGAAGCCTGTGCTTATACTAGATGGTGACTTACCAACAGGAGACTATATGCTCTAAAAACAGGAGGATGGCAGCAAGGTGTCATAACACACTTAGGCCTTTCCTCTTTCTGATACCTGAAGAATCACAAGCCAAGGAGAAGCGCTGAAGTAAGCAGAGTTCTGAGGCAAAACTATCACCCTGTAGTAATCCCCGGATCCCAGAGAGTACGCAAGACCTGCCCAGAAACCAGTTTACCATCAGCAATCAAGAGGGGCCCAGGAGGCTCAGTAGGAATTTGATAGCTGCTGTCCCTCATTCACTGTGTCACCCCAAGTGGTCCTGGCCAAATGACACCTCTCTGTGCCTATGAATGCATAGCTGTGAGGGGATAGGGGAATCTGTGAATGAGTAAGAGAAGTGAAACCAGCTTTGCTTAAAATTAAAGTGGCTGTCCTGCTCCTTAAGACCTGCGGCAGATCAACCAGTTGCAGAAGTGCTGAGAAGACCCACTCCCAAGAAATTGCAGAGCACTGAGTCTTTGGTAGAGCTGAACTGGGGATTCCACATCTTGATAATATAGGGATCTGCAGGAGGTCCACGGTGTGAAACTTAATTTCTAGCAGTCCTCTGACCTGGCAGAAATTAAATGAAACTGAAATACACGCTGCAAATAGACCTGAAGACCTTTCTTCCTACAGAAACACATGGATAATTGCCTGCCTAATTGAATCGTTCTCCTGCATAGCTACACAATGTTGGAGGAAGTGCTGTTTCAGAGCACCGTCTGAGAAGGAATGGATGGAAAGTGTGCATGCCCATCTGCCAGACACTGTTGCAGGCTGAATAATCCCGCTGGGCTGCTGACTTAGTTTAGCTCTTCAGTTATGGGCAAGTCCTACACTCAGCACTCATGTGAGTAAGCCCCAGGATCACATGAATAATCCTCAGGATTACTCAGAAATTAATTTTTAAGATGCGATTAACACATGACTAGGAGCTGCAGGCTTTGTGCACAGGATCACAGAAACACTCAGGTAGGAAGGCACATAGAATCATAGAACCACAGAACAGTCAAGGTTGGAAGGGACCTTAAGGTCATCCAGTTCCAACCCCCTGCCATGGGCAAGGACGCCTCATGTTAAACCATGTCACCCAAGGCCATGTCCAGCCTGGCCTTGATGGAGCCCAGGGATGGAGAAACTATCACTTCTTTGGGCAGCCCATTCCAGTGCCTCACCAGCCTTACAGTAAAGAACTTCCTCCTCATATCCAATCTAAACTTCCCCTATTTGAGTTTAAACCTGTTGCCCCTTGTCCTATCACTGCAGTCCCTGATGATGAGCATCTCCATCTGGAGGCCTTTGCTCCAACACCCCCCTACAGGCAAACCTGACTTTAAAGCAGGGTGAGGTTGGTCAGGGCCTTGTCCAGCTAAGTTCTGGACAAGTCCAGCAGTGGAGATCCAACCACCTCTCTTGGCCCTGTCCCATGGCTGCCCGCTGTCATGGGAAGGAGTTTTTCTCCTTATGTGAAACTGGAATTTCCCATGCTGCAATGTGTCCCTTTTGTCCCTTATGACAAAGGTCTAAACAAGACACTTTAAGACAAGATGTCCCTGTGCACATCCAAGAGGAGGCTGGTAGCCGCCTGTGAGGGTGTGGATATCTGCACTTAGATCTACCCTGAGACACCTCTCCTGCAGGCTAACAAAGCATGGTTCCCTCCATCTCTCCTCAGTTCATCAGGTGCTCCAGCCTCACCAACCATCTGCATGGCTTCACACTAAGCTCTCTCCAATCTGCCAACAAGTGATGTTTGCCGCTACCCCTGACATATACACAGGAACTGCGGCTGCCCTGAGAAGACAAATGCTTCTCTGATATTTTAATGCTCACATGGCTGTACCACTCTGTTCCCTGGAATGATCCCTGTGTCCTCTCCCATGTAAGATGGAAAGAGGGAACAGTGTGAGACCACATGGGAAAGAGGCACTGTTTGCCATGCAAGATGTTAAGCAACACAGTGTTGCCAGCACAGGATCTTCTGGTCAGCTGATGATGCCCCTCTGGACTCCGGCTGGGTTAGAGGATGCTTAGAGGCAGGATTTCACCCAGCACTTCAGTATTATCTTTGGCTGAGAGCCCAGGCTTTTTTCACATCAGTACTGAACAAATGTGTAAACAAAGCATGTTACATTTCTGTTACCCATGTCCTGCTATCTCCTTTATTTGGCTTTTTATCTTCTTGCTTTACTTTCTTTTTCCTTACAAAATATGTTGCCTATTTTTCTTTAGTAAGCATTGACTACTGGGGTCATGATGCTCTGGCTACAAGTACTGCTCAGTCACACAGAGACCTGTCTGGCCCAGGCAAATGGCTATTTGCCTGCAGTATTGGTATGTATCTGGGACTTTCCAGTATAGGTACAAGCTCCAGACAATGACTGTTGAGCAATGCTGCAAAATCTGTAGGCCAGATCTCTCCCAGGGCCTACTCCAGCCGTGCCAACAACACAGTCATTGTATCAGATAAGAATCCACGTTACCATTTCAGCAAGAGTACTCTGTGACACTCTGAAATACATTAATACCACTTAGTGTCTGAGGGATGAAATACACTGAATTGCTAAGGGAGAAAAACCTTTAGCATCAGCCTTTGAAATGCCACATAAACTCTTGCCTATTCATGAAGCTCTTTGTGCTCCTCACAGCACATTCACTGCTCAGGGGTTCACTCGTTGGGGTATGGACAGTTTTAACCCTAAGGTGCTGGTTTCAGCTCTCACTTCAATATTGCAGTTTAAGTAAGTTCACAACACTGCAGCTGTGTGCTCCACACAGCACATAACTGCAAGTTATTTACTCCTGCTCAGTGCTGCATCTTCAAGCCTTTTTGTTAGACTCAGGGCATTGTGACTGGAGTTCTGCAGACCACCGTGGGGTTACACTCCTTCCCCTGAGGCTCTGACAGGATCAGTCCATCCTGCAGGGGAAATGATTTGCACTTCACAGCACCTTTGTGACTTCCCACTTAACCCAGTGGCCTCTCTCCGAGGGATGCAGCTGAAGTTTTTCGGTCTTAAATACCTGCTCTTAAAGACACAGGAGCCCACACAGTCTGATTTTGGGTTACAAGCAGCTCTTTGCAGTACTCAGCTGTGCTTTATGTAAAAGGACAAGCCTGAAGCAGGGGGGAAGAGTAAGGTGAAGTACATGTTAAAAAACACACCAGCATTTCTGATTTCGATGTGAAGTGCTGAGGAGAGTGCGGGTGTTGGTGGTTTTACAGGAATCAAACAGAAATATGCATCTAAAAACCAGGGTTAGCATGGCTGAACCCCCCAGGAATGCTCCGGCATTTGTTTCTCAGCGGTACTTGTTTAGGCAAACCAGACAAAAAGTACCTGGTTTTGTCTGAAGAGGGAAGCTGCAGTCCAAGGTAAACGTGTATGGGCAGCGCTTCTGAGTACCTTGACTTTCAAGTTTCCTGAAAGCAGTCATGCCCACGGAGTCAGCAATGAGAAGGAATGTGTTTGCTGAAGGATCTCTGGGGCTCGGTGCTTCTTTTCCAGGTGGGGGCATTCAGACAATTGATGAATGAAGCGTTTTCTGTCTGGGACAGCAAATATTTAACTGGAAAGTTTAGAAAGATATGTTCTGTGTTTTCAAGGCCTCCTACAGAAGGTGTCTTTCCTGCAGTTGCAAAACAAAAAACACAAACAGGAGGACAGAGGCTGGGAAATGCAGGGAGATCAGAAGAGCTGTGCCCCTCTGTAGTGCACTGAAGTCCTGCATCACATTCTCTGCAGCATGTGCAAGAAACCTGCTGCAGGTGCTCCTCTTAGAAGTCTGCAGCATGCTGCAGAGCATTTCTGCCTCCCTACTCATTTTATTTAAGCACCCCCAAATCCCATTCATCATATTATATCTGATCACTGACTGTTCAGTGCTTTCCTTTCCTTGGACACAAAACATGACCTGCCTAGTGATGAGGTCCCAAGTGATGAGAAATGTTTTTACACAGAAGTGTCTTTCTCAGGTTTTTCCAGTGTTGTGTTTGGCAGTTTTCAGACATGATAGTGGCATCAGCAAGTACCCAGAACTTTTTGGCATGCAGCCTTTAGTGGAAATGTAGCCAGGCTGCCAGGATGCATCTGGATGGTTTGTTATCCTATCTTAGGTTGGACAACCGCAGGGTGTGTGTGTAGGCCTGATCCAGGTGACAGCACAGTTCCAACGATTTCAGTAGAAGCTGGAGTTGCTCTCCAACATCAAACCCAGCGAAGTCTTCCCATTTGCTGCCTAGGTATATTTTCTGGTTTACCCTGGAAACACATCTCTGGACAAAGGGTCTTAAGAGTTGTTCTGTGACTGACTTCACTGGCTCAGAAGGAGCTGGGTCTGCCATTGCATTCTAAGATGTCACAGATGTGAGCTGCGCACGCTTGAGGTTGCGGCACATTTGGTAGTCAAGCACAGCGTAAAAGAGCTCTGCACAGTGGAGAGCTGCAACTGACTCAAGGGCTTCTCCTCTCCAGCAGGATGCGCATGAAGTGGCGGGTGAAATGCCTGCCCAGCAGAGCTATAACGAGGAGGCTCGAATCCACACTTAACCACTTCATGGCTCGCCCAGGTGGAGACTGCAAAGAGCATCTGGTGGGAACAGAGTGTTCTTAGCCCGCAACCCAGCCGCTGCCCTGAGAGCAGTGCATCTCGTCGGAGCTAAGCACCACCAAGGAGAGTGTGGGCAGGGCAAGAATAAAGGAGCAGAGAAGAGGTCTAACAGGGAGGTAAAT
Organism: Psittacus erithacus; assembly: GCA_009867235.2. NCBI lineage: Eukaryota > Metazoa > Chordata > Aves > Psittaciformes > Psittacidae > Psittacus > Psittacus erithacus. The sequence continues at coordinate 32,023 of WYDI02033448.1, read as the reverse complement.
GGGCTTTCTCTTGGGATTAGCACTTGTCTGGAGCACATCTCTGCCAATCTTGATGGCAGGATGTTAGCTGGTTCTCTGAGCTGCTTCTGCAAGGTGTTGCACTTTCTCATTGAAAGTGGTCAGAAGAGGTTTTCTGCGCTCCCAGATCTTGAGTGGCCCATGGTGGGAGAGATGTTTAGAAGAAAGCTGTACAAGGAAGCGGTGCCAAAAAAAGAGAATACTTTGCTGTAACAGAGGGTATGCCCAACATCGTAAATGGTAAGGGGCAGAAGAGAAGGATGCTGGGCTTATTCGGCCTGGGGATAAGAAGGTTAAAGGGGTGCCTAGCTGCTGCCATCCACTGCTGCACAGAGTTGCAGGGGGAGAGACCTCAGACTCTTCTCACATGTCCACAAAGAAAAGATAAGAGGCAGGGAGTACAGGCTGCAATGAGGAAAATTTTGGTCGGATCTATGGAAAAATTCCTTCCACAAAAATGATGCAAGTGATGCACCAAAAAGGTAGTGAGATCTTTGTCCTTAGGGATTCTCCAGACTGACAGGACAAGGGCCTGAGCAACATGGCCTAGCCTTGGTGAGCCTTGCTTTGAGCAAGGAATTGGGCTGAAGACCATCAGATGTAAATCTTTCTGTGACTGATAGAATCACAGAATGGTTTGGGTTGGAAAGGACCTTAGGATCATCCAGTTCCAATCCCCCTGCCATGGGCAGGGACACCTCACACTAAACCATGTCATCCAAGGCTCTGTCCAACCTGGCCTT
>WYDI02033448.1:0-31232 GCA_009867235.2 Psittacus erithacus | reverse complement strand
AGGCTGCTATGAGGTCTCCACGCAGCCTTCTCTTCTCCAGGCTGAACAGCCCCAGCTTTCTCAGCCTGTCTTCATACAGGAGGTGTTCCAGCTCCTTTTCTTCAGGAAGCTCCACAGTCATTCTTCTGACACAAAATTGTGCCATGTATGCTAGTGGTGTTCAATTTCTGTATAGTGAAGCCTGTCACATCTCTGATCTTTGGAGGAACAGCCATGCCATTGCTAAAGTAGCCTGCTGGCAATTTCCCCATGGTCTGCAGTGGGTGGGAAGAGGCATGAAGGACACAGGTAAAGCAGACACAGACAGGGGCTCAGCAGAGTGGGAAAGACAGTAACGAAGTTGGAGAGCATGGATTGGCTGGAGGTGCCCATAGACTTGGGAAGGATCTGCTGAGCTATCAGTGGGATGCTGCACTAAGAGCTGCATGGAGATGACAAAGAAAAAGCTCAGGAAGCCTAGGCAGGTTTTGGCTCTACTCAGAGACCCCAGAGAGAAGTTGTTCTCTGAGCTAACCAGCTAAATGGAAAACCTGGTGGTAGGCATGTGCTTTTGCCCCTCCACTCTCTGAAAAGCCCTTGTGTCCACAGACTGCTTCTGAGCAGATGTGAGCCCCTCCTGGGCTTATGTGGTGTGAAAGCAGCTGGTGGAGGGGGCCAAGCTTGTCCCTCCTCAAGAGGGAACTGTGTGAAGTGCTCTTTCCTGGAAAGACCCTTGGGGACCAGATGTTTAATGGATGGATGGGGCTTTACCAACAGACAGGGCAGCAGGGCCATCACTGCACACCACTGGAAGGATGTAGGCAAGCACAGAAGTGGGAGATCTCAAGTGTGACTGGGAGCACAGGTGAGCTCTGGAGGCCTAAGGAGATGGTCTGGAGGTGAAAGGGGATACCACCACCAGAGTATTCCTCAATGCTTCTGGTCCTGTGGCTGTGAGTCACCAGTAACCTGGAGAAACAGCTTCTGCAGGAATCCCCCCACACAGCAGTGCACAAGCAGTCCCTGTGCAGTGCAGAGCACAGCTCCATTGGGATGTCATTGGCAGTACCTGGTTGCAGCTAGCTCTGCCCACCGGGAAGCAGCTCCCGTGGGTGTGTGAGCCTGCATCCAAGCTCCACGTTTTTCAGTGGAAAATTGCTTCCTTTTTTCTTCGCCTTTAAACATTTGTCTTTCAGCCATAAATGGCTTTTAACAAATCCAGCACAAAATATCGCCATTATATTTCAACAAAAAAAACCAACGCATGTCTCCAAATTTTCTCACCTTTTAACAAAGGATTTGCTATTCTTTAGAGGAGCTCCCCTCTTGCCAAAGTGACAGGTTTCTCTCCTTCCCCCTGAGCTTTTCCTAGACCTATCTGAATCTCTGTTCCTCCCCTTTCCTAGTGAGAGAAGCCAGGCAAAGCTGTAGGATGTTAATCTGAAGCATGTTACGATCTCAGCCTTCTGAGACAAAAAGGGGAAGTAGTTTAGGGGATCATTTTGTGGTGTCCTGGAGCAGCAGAAAAATGGGATACAACACCACTGGAGATGGAGAATGGGACATGTGGAGGCCTTGCCAGGGAGGCCCAGCACATACAGCAGAGCCTGCGCCTTACCCAAGTGAGCTGGTATCCCCATCTGTTGTGCATGGAGGACTCTGCACTTGCTTTTGGTGCACTGCAGTGATGCCAGCAAAGGTCAGATTTTAGGACTGGTGATGTATGCTGGCTTCAGTATCTGCTCAGAGGCTCAGCGAAACTAAACTCAAATGTTTTTATGGCACCGTGTCCCAGAAAACACAAAGGAATTGGACAGCAGAGGGACAAGACAAAATGAGTAACCACTAGTCCTGGTTTCAGCTCTTAACAGTAATTTTTCTCCTTCCTAGTGTTTGGCACATTACTATGTTTTGGCTTTGGTCTGAGAATAATGCTGATAACACACGGATGTTTTGGTTGTTGCTAAGTGATGTTTACTCTGACCAAGGACCTTTCAGTCTCTCATGCTTTGCCAGTGGGGAGGAGCACAAGAAGCCGGGAGGGAGCAGAGCCAGGAACCCTGACCCTAACTAACCAAAGGGATATTCCATACCACAGCATGTCATGCTCAGTATATAAGCTGGGGGCAGTTACCTGGAAGGGCTAGATCACTGCTTGGGTCGGGCTGGGTGTCTGTTGGCAGGTGGTGAGCAACTGTATTGTACAGCACTGCTGGTTATTGTTTGCTTTTCCTTTTCCCCTTTTAGGTTTATATTCTGTCCCCTTGTAATTTCCCTTATCATCATAATTATTATTATTAGTAGTAGCAGCAGCAGCAGTAGTTTTGAATTATGTTTTAGTTACTGAACTGTTGTTATCTCAACTTGAAGTTTCTACATTTTTTCAACTCTCCTCCTTATTCCGCTGGGAGCTGAAGCCAGGAGGGGGGGAAAGAGTTGGTGAGCGAGCGGCTGCATGATTTTGAGTTACTGGCAGCACTTAAACCACGACACCTATCCTCTCCTGAAGTTTAATAACTCCAGGTTCTCCTCACCTGCTTCTCCCTGCTCCTCGGGGGCAGGATGCTGTTGCACCCCCAGTTGCTGCTCCGGCTGCTCATTGCAGATTTGCTGCTGGTTTCTTTTCTGCAGCTCTCTCGCAGAGGGGCACACACAGTAGCCATTACCACTACAAAGGCTGCATTGAATAGATTATTTCACTTCTTTTGTTTTTTAAATGTGGCGAGTTTGCACCCAAGGCAATGGTTAGGGGGGCGACCCACCGAGAAGTGCTTCGGTACATCTAGCAGGCTTTCACTTCTACATGCTATCACAAGCACAAGCTCCCTTCTGCTTCCCAAGATATCTCCCTTCGTAATAGAAATGCCCCAGAAATTACGATGACAAGCTAAATACACAGCATGTGTTTGAAGCCTGCCCACCAGCTCCTTTCTCTTCTCTCCAGCATATCTCATCTGAGCTTTTGAGCCTCGCTCTTTTTAAAGCCCAGAGAGCTTTTGCCAACAGTCCTTATGTAAATGGAAAATTTATGCACACACCCCCATGCATGTGCAGTCAGTTCTTCTGCTTGCTCACATGCCCTCACTCTCTCAAAAGGCTGTCAGGCATCTCAGTTTTTCCAGTCAAGGCCTCTCTTTCCAGATGCAAACTTTACTGGACAGATTCTGAGGACTCATACATCTATCTGCTAAATCCACCTCTAACAAGGCCCAGGTGGAGCTTGGCATCAATCTTGTGCTGTTCTTATCAGTGCTGTATGTCCACTGATTTTAAGAACTGCCTCCCAGACTGTATCCCGTTGCTGTGCACCCACACAGTACCCTTAGGATGGTAGAATGGGGACTACATCCACACACTACAACCAGATCTCCTTTTAAGCTGAACCATGTTTTAGCATGAAAGATATTGGAAGCTATAATTTAGTCTCAGTATGCCATTTTCCATCTTGTCACCCTGTCATACCATCTGACGTCTTTGTTAGAGTGGGCTGACTCTGGAGAAAATTGTCTTTGATATCTCTTATACTATGATAAGTGATGTTTTACTCACATAGATTGAGCCAAGCAAGTGCTACCTGAGGTTATTGCCGTAGCACACTCCTCAGTGGGGTATGAGATCCCCATCCTTTGAAAAGAAACTGGAGCTTTCATACTGCAGTGAAGGCAGCCAGCAGGTCACATATGAAGACTGACAACAACCTCAATGACATATAAGCTGCCCCGAACGTGCTGAAATGTCTTGTCTATATAAGAGATGCTGGGTTGGAGGAAGCAGTGCTAAGCTTCCTCCCCTTTCTGCCTGGCTTCCATGTGAGATCTGCAGCAGCCATACAGGAAACCAGGGAAATGTGACTAACCCTAATTTACACCCATGAGTGATCCTAGATTCTCACCAGTCCTGCCCAAACTCCAGCTAAAGGCACAGCATAAACAGAAGAATGGTAATTATAGCAGTCAGATGGCTTTGCCAGCATCTTCCACTTAATCTCAGTTTAGGTGCCTAATTAGTACCCCTTGAAGATCTGTGCTGTACTTGTCACATGGATTAAAAAGCAAGCAACTGATAAAAAATAGCTCTCTGTGGAAAGTCCTGTTTCTGACTATTCCTGACACAGATACAGCGGGCATCTCTTCTCAGCACATCACTCCAAAGCAAAGCAGAATCATAGAATCAAGTAGGTTGGAAAAGACCTTTTAGATGATTAAGTCCACCCTGATGGATAACCCAGGATTGCCAAGACCACCACTAAACCATATCACTAAGGGCCTCATATACATGTTTTTTGAACACTTAGAGGGATGGTGACTCCACCACTGCCCTGGGCAGCTTGTTCCAATGCCTGATCACTCTCTCTCTGAAGAAAGTGTTCCCAATATAGAATTTAAACCTCCCCTGGTGCAGCTTGAGGCCATTACTTCTTGTCCTATCACTTGTTACCTGGAAGAAGAGACCCACCACACCTCACTATAACCTCCTTTCAGGTAGCTGTAGAGCAATAAGTGGCTGAAGATTTAGAAGATGCCATTTCTTGTGAGGTTTACAGCCAGTAGAGGCACAAGTGAAGTGGTACCTCTGCAAGCACACAGTGTTGTGCCACATCTCTCGCCTGCACATGAGGCATACATGGCTGTCAGCAATTTTTGGAGAGTGGCGACTCACCGAAATGCGTAAGAAAGACTCGGTGAAACTACCTGAGCACCCTACAGGGGATCAGTGCCTGGGAGAGTTAATCACCACAGGCAGCCATGGGAATGGGTGGTCCTCTCTGTGCAGCTGCAGTTAAGAAAGCATTATGGTTTGGCTCTTTAGTGCAGATAGGCCAGCCCACTTGTAACAACAAGAGATTGCAACCAGAAACTGCATCCCTCCATGCCTTAAAGAAATTAGCAGTTAAATGGGTTTTAAAGAACCATTTCTACAAGCCCCTGCCTGAGAGGTGGTGAGCCCATCACCCTGCTTCTCTGGAGCTCTGTCCTCACTGTGAAGAGAGGACCCATTCACCGTATGCAAATTCCCAGCGAGGCCAATTTGTGGCCACTCGTAGCAGCTGGCAAGATAGAGCATTTGTTCCACTTCTCTTGGGCCAGAGGGAAACCTCCCTCTTTCTTCTTTTTAGAGTGTTTTCATCCAAACTGAAAGCTCCTCATGAAACAAGAAAGCAAGGGAATTCACTTGGAAAATGTGCAAATGCGTTGTTTCTGCTTTTGAGAACTTCTGCTACCCTCTTGTCAATTAAAGCTACTTGTCAGTTTGGATCAAATTCAAGAAATAACTTAGTCTGCTACCAAAGCACACCTTTATTGGCAGAAGTGTGCACCTGGGAACTTCAGCCACAGTGCAAACTCTGTCTGCCACCATGGTGTTCCTGGGTGCAACAAAGGGGTTTGCGTAGGAGCATCACTGTATGTGAAACTATACAGTATATTATTACCTTTACCAAACCCATCCACTTCAGCAAAAGCAGATCTTTCAGAAGAATCTTAAGGCTGCATAATGACATTACTGATGGACTAGTAACCAAGTCATCCATGGCTTGATTCCTTGCTGACAGACTTCTGTCTCAAAAATGCAAGAAATCTCTTAAGTAAACAGTGCAGAGCCATTGTCAGATTTGGAGATGTGTAACTTTGAAAGTTACAAGGAATTCTTTTGCTTTTGTGCAAAGGCTGTAACAAGTCACTTAAGCCTCCAGTGTGAAAGCCACATCTGGATAGCACTTACCAGCAAGGCAGAGGTCCCACCAACACTGGCGTTGGTGTTTATCACCAACCAGGCTTAGTGTGGGTGCATGAAGTAAAAAATCCTGGAGTCCTTTATGCAGTCTGTTGAGCTGAGAGCATGGATCCCACCCACTGGGCCTCCCCTGCATGCGTCCTTTCCCCTGTGGCTGGGGACCCTGACAGGTGCCCTCCTCCAAGTAAGACTGGTTTAGAGCAGTACCAGATTCATCACTAGCATCTTCTTCATCCCCAGAAAAATAAACTGGTTTTTTTTTTAATGGCAGAGTCACATCATATAAACATCAGCCTGTTTTTTAATTTCTGCTTTTATAATGCTCTCAGTGTTTTCCTTCTCAAGAGATAGCTGAGTGCCAGCACAGGCAGCATGTATTTTGTATTTATTCCAATCAATAACAATGATTGTGTTTTGCCCTTCTGGGTAGGAAGGAGAAGCCCCAAAAGGTGTCAACGCTGATCTACAAGCACTGCACTCACTGGTGAGCCCTCCCCTCCCAGGCTGCTTCTGGGGACACCCTTCTACGATAAGTGTTGCTGCTGGAATTATGTGCCTACAAAAACAAGGTAAGTAGAAAGGACATGACAGCCAGCAGCTTTCTGAATGGAAATGGGGGAAATGAACAGCCCTGCTTCCCTTCTAAGGCACTGTTTCACTTTTATTTGCTGTGTTCTGCTCCTGTATAAAGATGTTGACAATACTGATGAGATCTGTGATTAATTATTAATACAACACTTAAGAGGCTGAGCTGAGAGGTCTGTCCAGGGAACAAGCACAGGAGAGAATGGTGGAACAAGCATTGGGCACAAGGAGAAAGCAGCCAGAGAGCTTTGCTGAATTGATAACTCTCAACTATTGTTTATGGATTTTCACAGGTACTTCACACAGCAAAGCTCTAAAGAGAAATCAGGAGGAGAATTATACCCTGTGAATAAAGCATTGAAAAGGGAGAATGATGCTTACCCAGTAGAACAGATGGAGATGTGGAAAATGTTTGTTTCCTTTTCTCAAGTGTATCTCCTAAAAGGGAGCCCTATTTCAGCTTGATAGAGTCAGACATTTTAGAGTTTGCATAGGAAAACCACCTCTGCAGCCCTGGACATGTCTGCAGAAAGATCCTGCAAGGTTGGCTGGGCTGCTTTTAAAGGTTTGGTCTTTAATTTTGTACTTCGTGAAAATCACGAAGTTGAGTGAAGCCAAAATTCACAGATGGGAGTGAAAATGACAGCAGTCTGTTCTTCAGGGAGGATTACTCTGTCATGCAGGACACAATAGAGACCTCTTCTTTTACTACTTTAACAAGTTTTGCTCCATGCTGGCATTCCTGCTTCAGAAAGGCACTGTCATGGGAAACGGATTCTGGCCAGAGACCAGACATTGTTCAGGATATCCCTTCCACCTCCGCGTGCTATTCAGCATTAAAAGCCCTGAGACTATTGAAATTTCTTTCTTCGTCCGCCCCTTTCTCTTTGACAAATGTGTGACAAGGATGCAATTGTTTGAGAGCCCAGTGATGGAGAAAACAGAGCGCGAAGCCTTCAGACGTGCCTCGGTAATTTAGAATCCTGCCCCCAAGACTTGTGAAAAAGGTCACCAGAGGTCTTCCACAGGGTTCAGCTTCCCAGCAGGTCTCTGGATACCAGTGTAAAGGCACTTAAATGCCTCTAACAGCTGACCCTTTTGCAGATGTTTCCACCTAGGATTATCCTGGCTCTTGGGCTTAAGAATAGCCCTTGGCCAACTAATGGATCACAGACTCTTCTCTTTGAAAATCTGCAGCTCGCGTTGGGCAATCGCACATCCCGCCAGCAGGAAGTTGTTTCTTCATTAAAATTGCTACAGCTTTTGAAACATGAAGATGAGGGCTCTTCTGATGAATCACTGCAGGGCCACATTTGGGGAACAGTATTTCTTGTTGCCCAGAAGTTACTCAGCAGCTGGCTGGTGATGGAGAATGAAGACAGCGATGACGCTCAGGCGTTGATCGCTGAATACATTCCCCTGTCTGAGTGCAGCCTAGCCCCAAAGCCAGGCCTTTTTTCCTGCAGCTGCTAGGTCACATTGTGTTTGATGTGCATGCTAGACCTTTGGCTCTTCTTGGTGTGAGCAGACATGCACGGACCCAGCCTCTGGGGAGCACTAGAAGCACATCCCAAGTGGAAACATACGTTACCCTGCCACATGGACACCATGCCCCTCTCTCCTGAGGGCACTTTTGCTCTGTCTCCTGATGTCAGCCCTCAGTGAACTGGGCTCCCCATGCCGACCCCTTCTCTGTCTGATGGGTCACTCCCCTTCCCTCTACAGAGTAACCCCTGCTTCTCCAGGCTACACGCTTGCTCTGTGATTGGGAGGGTATGAGGAGAAGGTAACTGAGCCCATTCTGCTGTTATTTAAAGATCAGTAGGGCAGAAAGTGGGATCGAGGGTCAGCATCACTTGTGCTCCAGCTCAGAGGAGCTTCAATATGCTCACATATTTTACGCATTGGCTGTTCCATGTAACAGCCCTCCAGAAGTCCATGGAGCAGGACAGGCACAATGGACTCCTTCCACCTGGTGACACTCAGAGTCCTGTCCTATTTTGGCTGGCACCTGGAGCTCCTCCAGGCCTGGAGCCACAGGCAGCACAGCCCATGTTGGGGTGGCCTCTTGCGCCTCTTTGAATGCACCCTCAGGAAGATGCTGCTGGCTCATCCAGGAGAGTCACTGATGTACCCCACCGGCCCCATAGGAGACTTGACACCTCCCAGCAGTGCCACCATGGTCAGTGAGTGCACAGAGCAGTGCTGGCTGCTGTCCCCGTGCCTGCTTAATGCCAACAGCTGAACGCGTTGCTGGGCTTATCTTCATGCACAGGAGTGTGTATTTCCTGCTGCTGTCCTGGATCCACATGGACCCCAGGGGCCATGGAACCTGCCATCCATCCATCCTACCTACAGTCTGTGCATAAGGTCAGAAGCCCCAGCAGTCCTAGCGTCTTGTCTTCTAGTCCTTGTTCCTGCAGGTTTAGGGTCAGGGGCTGCCAGCAGCAGGCACCCCCAGTAGACTCACTCTGAGCAATAGGAGCAGACGGTCTTTCCCAGCTCAGCTCTAGTTCATTGAGCAGTAGTACTTGCCTTCCATCTGCCTGAGAACTGTCCTGAATGGTAATACAGATACAGCCCAGAAGTGAAATGCCTATAAGCTTCAGGTGCCTCCATCACTGGGCCAAGAGTGGTGTTTGGGCAGATCCCAAGTCCTTTCATGATGTCTGCACCAGACCTCCTATTCTGACTCAGAATAAAACCAGAAATGTCTTTCTGCTGCCTCTCTCCCTAAGTGACCCCTCCTGAAAGCTTTCCAGGCTTCCAGAACAAACAAACAAACAATATGGAAGAAGTGGAGTAAGATGAAAACCAAAAAAAATGAAGAACCTCAGGCATCACTTAGGAAATGCACAGTGCCTTGTGCCATCTATGCTCGGTGCCTAAGAGGCTGGGAAAGGTTCTGGGAGAGAAGTCCACTGCACTGGAACACTTTAAGGGCCTGGGTGGTAAAGAGTCAGTGCTAAGGCTTGGATTCAGGTGTTTTCTACCTAGTACCTGCCAATGTGCCACACCTGGCTGGGGAAGGACACAGAATATCATTATCCCTGGTTGGCAGAGAGGAAACAGGAGGTGAACAGAGGGAATATGTGCCCAGGATAATCCCAGGAATCAGCTGAGGTTCTGAATGAAAACCGTATGGGTTTCAGGCTCCCTGGGGCATAAGATGCAGGAAATAGAAGACCATTCATCTCAACTCCATAGCTGTTGCTATTCTGTTGGTTTGCAGGAGAGGCAAGGTAGGGTGAAGAAGGGAAGGTGACAGCATGCTTCTGATGCACAGCCATTTCCTAATGGTGAACGAACGAGGGCAGAGCAAAAGAGCAGTGCTGGGCCTTGGAGGTCAGTCAGTCCACATCCCTGGAGACCATCCTAGTCTCTTGCTCAGCCTCTCTGTGGCCTTGCCCCTGCCCTACCAGGCTTTCTTCTGCATGTCAATATGAATCAGCCTGTCTTTGGCAGTGCTTGTCAGGCCCAAGGGCCAGCGACTTCAGGGGGGCAGTTTGGTCCAACCGCTTCTGTCACCAGCAGGACTCAGGGACACCTCTGATGGTGGGTGCTTCAAATTAGGGCAACAGCAGTTGCTCTGTGTTATCAGGAAGGGAGAAGGACAGTGTTCCTCCTATCAACACATGATGGGAATGGCAGGCCCTGGTCTGCTGTGGCTTTTCTGTGGTGCCTTCAGGCCAGACTTCCTTCTTTTCCCACCTCCTTTTCAACAGGTTCACCTGCCCCCAAAGAGCTCTTTGTGGTGAACAAAGAGCTGGCGATGGCCTCAGCCAGATCATGAGCCACATGTCTGGGTTTCCGTCTCACAGGGTCTCCAGGCTATTAGCTGAGACTCTGCCTTGGTGTTCAGCCACCCAGACAGGAGCTGGGCAACTGAGCCAGGTCTCATCTTGCCCCATCAAGCAGGAGGACAAGCTTCTGGTTGTCCTAAGCTGAAAGCTTCTGGTTCCCAGAACATTTAATACTGGACTAACTCCTATGTCTCTACTTTATATAAGCTGCAGGACAAGCTATAAGCTGGGTTAGCTCCATGCAAAGCTGGGTGCTGCCATGAATACACCTGCTGAATGGCCAGGGATAAGAGGAGAGCATCTCTGGTCATTGCAGTTGGGTCTGGCTGGCCTTGTAGACAAAGAGCAGGAGCAAACCCCAGAGAGCTGCTGCTCGAGAAGGCATTGCCTGGTAGCTGGACCGGGGCAGATGCCTTCACCTGCCACATACGGTGGCTGCCCCTACAAGGAGGTTGAGCAATAATCCAACAGGAATTTGATCAGGAGCTAAATCCCAGTTACCACATACGGGTTGCATCGGGCCAGCGTGTGGGCGCAAACCCTTTTTACGCTCCATTTGCCCTTGTTCTGGCGCTGACCCCACCGTGAGCTCATCGAGAAACAGCTTTGTGCACGGCAGCCCCACGGGATGCACTTCCCTCCACACCCAGGCACAGCCCCGGAGGCTCACACAGTGCCGAAACACCCGTCACTCAGCAGGGAGGCGAGGCAGCACCTCTGACTGCCGTACAAGCTGCACGGCACCTGCGGCTAGGCAAAGGTTTGGGATCAGAAAGCCAGCTGTGGCCATTTCCCTGAGACAGCCCCATGTGAAGAGGATGAACTCTGCGATGGAAGCAGTGAGGATAAGCATCAGGGCTTGACCGACTTTTCCTCTGGATCCCTAGCAGCAACATGAGCTAACATTGCTTTCCCGGCCACAGTGATGGCCCTCTTTGCACAAGGGGTGTTGTAGGAAAGGGTCCACAGCAGACACACCTCTTCATGCCACACGCTGGTGGCTTCAGAGCTTGGTCAGCGTCTACACTGACAGCTGTGCCAAGCAGCTGGATGTAAGAGAGAGTGAGGAGGGCCCTCAAGCCCAGGGTGCCGGAATGAAAACCTATTTCCCCATAACCAACTCTCCAGCTCACTCTGCAAAGGCAGTGAGCCTTGGTGACACAGATGTACCAGGAGATGAACCCAAGCCTGCCAGCAGTGCCCTTGCCTGGGATCCCTCATCACTGGGGGATGCCCCCTTCAGCCCAGCCACACAGCAGTGCAAGTCCACCACTCTGGTCCAGGTCCCTTGAAGTCTGAACACTCAGGCAACATCCCTGGTGACACAGCCCCATCCCAGCTGCTGCAGCTGCCACCACGACGCACCCAGTTTTTCAGGCTGCAGCAGACTGCAGGTTTCAGGCTGTGCTAGATGGGCGTTCATCCGGCACCATGCTCCTTGCACAGCTAATCCGCTGGGGAATGCGCCAGCACACATGGCAGCCCCATGCTGTGCCAGTCTGGATGGAGGCGGCAGCAGCGGCAGCCCGCACCAGCCTCACCTGGCCTGGGCCACATAAGGCACCTGATGAAATGCCCACTAAGCCTCCTTTTCCCGAACCCAGATGTTTAGACTGAGCTTGTTCTTTTCCCCAGCTACCATGTTGTCACCACTGGTCGCAAATGGCTTTAAACACTTGTCAGAGCTCCAGTGCTGCTCTGTTTTGACTTGGCCAGTGTAACCCCTGCTAAAAAATGCAGTCAATATTTCAAAGTCAAACTTTAAAGGGACAGCCATTGGTTTATTTGTGTTTAATTAAAAATAATAATAACTGTTTTCCAGTCCCATGGTAATTAGCAATCCAATCTGCAGCTCCCATGGGAAAGAGCCTCTGCTTCTGGAGCAACTATGCGTGAACATTGACTTGCTGTAGACATTGCCAAGGTTTTGAGTACAGCAATTTGTTGAGAGGGGGTTTCCAACTTTGACTCCATAGCAGTTAAACTGTCATTCTCCAAACCACAGAGTTTTACTATGGCCTCCATTTCCCTTTGTTTTACCTGAACTTCTCGTCCCGCTCTGCAAATCCTATGCCAGAATGAGTCATTCCTGCAGGATTAGCGCTCATTTTTCAACTCTGCCAGTGTTGCCCAGACTAGTTCTGAGGAGAAAAAATTGACACTCCCCATTCAGTAAAGCTGTGTAACAAGTGACTGAAAGAAATTACCTCCAGTGCTCAGCTATTTACACTGAACTGGCAAGGAACACCCCATTTTACCAGGGTAACCAAGCCCTCTGCACAGCACGGTGTTGCCGGCAGTGAAGGGGATGCACCAGCGCCGCACTCCTGTGAGTCATCCCTCTTGCTGCTAATGGTCCATGCAGGGATTGTTGGCTTGCTTCTCACCCCAGAGGGAGTATCACCTGCAAGGACCACCAAGGAGGATCAGGGCCACCACATGGTGTCCACCCTGGCTTTGCTTTCTGAGCATAACGGGTACTGGGCTGAGCCTATCTCTGGTCCTTCTGCCTTTGCGGTAGAGATACCTCCTGGAGGCACCCTTTCTCTGCTGATTGCCAGGGTCAGCCCTGTGCCTCTTCTATTAGCATGTACCTCAGGCCAGAGAGTCTTCTGCTCTGGGACTTATTTGCTGGAGGCAGACCTTGGCCTGTCCATGTCCTATGGACCTTTTCTTGTGTTCACATCCAAATAAACACTTGTTACAGGAAAAAGCTATCTTTTTTTTTTTTTTTTTTTTTAAATTTATTTTCACAGCTCATTTTCCACCTTTCCCTTGTTTTCAATTTTTCAAAGTAATAAAGACACTCTCTGCCATGGTTTAACTCCAGCCAGCAACTGAGAACCTCACAGAGGCACTTGCTCACTCCCCTGGCAGTGGAATGGGGGAGAGAACTCTAAGAGTAAAAGTGAGAAAACTCATGGGTTAAGATAAAGACAGATTAAAGGGTACAGCAAAAGCCACATTTGCCAGCAAAGCAGAACAAGGAATTCATTCACCACCTCCCATGGCCGGGCAGGTGTTCAGCCATCTCCAGGACAGCAGGGATCTATCACACTTAGTGGTGACTTGGGAAGACAAGCACCATCACTCCCAATGTCCCCCTTCTTTCCTCTTCCCCAGCTTCTTATGCTGAGCATGATGCCGCATGGTGTGGGATATCCTTTAATCAGTTGGGGTCAGCTGTCCTGGCTGTGTTCCCCCCAACTTCTTGTACACCCCCAGCCTGCTCACTGGTAGGGTGGGGAACAGAACAGGCCCTGGCTCTGTGTCAGCAATGCTCAGCAATAAGGAAAACACACCTGTACCATCAACACTGTTTCCAGCACAAATCCAGAACTCCACACTAGCTATTGTGAAGAAAATTAACTCTATCCCAGCCAAAACCAGCACACTTCCACATAGCTAAATTTCATTGTCTTGCAGCAGAATAAAGAGGAGGGATACTTGAAGGTCTCAAAAAGATGCCACTCTCCTTCCCTTTTCCTGTCCAAAACGTGGTCCCAGAAGTGATTGTTTAAATAACTTCCAGATCTGTTTTCTGGTAATGGCCCAGCATGGTGGCAAATCCCTGATTTGCATATGAAGACCCGAACTGCATAAGCAAAACTATCAGAGCCAGCTGGGAGAAACAAGATCTGAGCACCTGGCATTTTGAGAAGGCATTTTGCTTGTTGTCCATGGGTCATTTTCCTATAGTATCGACAGGACTTGAGCTGACTTGACAGAAACTCCTGGAAATCATGTTTCCCCCACAATACAAGAGAAAACTGCAGAAATTACACGGTTTCTGGCCCAGCAAAAGCTCAAAGCAGGGTACTGCCACAAGTTGGATCAGCTTGCTCAGGACCACAAACAGCCCAGTTTTAAAAAGCCCAAAGGAAAGAGACCCCACCACCCCTTTGGGAAACCTGTCCCATAGCACAGATTCACACTCGAAATGCACACTGATCACAGCACAATTAAAACCAGTCCAAAATGAAAAGAGATTGCTGAAACTTCCCGCTGTCCCTGGAAATGAAAACAGCACCTTGTGTAGTTTTAATAGCACTGTGGAACTTAAAATGTTCTTTCTATCCAGGCTACCATGAGCTACACGCTTCTGGGAACATGTATGGCCTCAGGTAAACACTGGGCAGATGCTTGTCTAGTGTAAATCCCTGCAAGTCCGTTAACTTCAGCAGGACTCCAGCGATTCACAGCCTTTGCAGTCTTGTTAAGGAAAAGTTCTGAATTTAGAGAAATAACCTGTTTCTTCATGTGGGCCTAGGCATTTTGCTATGGGATGTCAAGCAAAACTCCAGTAGATTTCTGTAGGCACTTCTAAATAGGGCATTACGTGGTAATTATCATGGTGATCGCTAAAGGTTCTGAGAGAACAATGAGCAATGAGAACAAAACGGCCAAGGGAAAAAAGTGGGAGCTTTCTGTGAAAGAACTCAGATTTTATCCACCAGTGCAAATAAGCTTAAACTGCCCTCACCTTTCATTTTGTTTTTAAATAAAGGCTATTTGCATCCTTCACACACGGTATTACAGCAGCTGGTAGCGCTGGGTGTCACCAGTCCCTCTTCAGTGTCTACCCAACTGCTGAATTCACTGACGGCAGCGGTGCTCTCAATCCACCCTATGCCTCCCCCTCACAACCCCTGCTATGGACCCTCATCAGCCTCATCACTGAGGACTTCCCCAGGAAACCTCAAAGCATCAGAAATCTGACACAAAAGTGCTGGGTGCCTGGACCTACCTGCTATAAGAGACACCTTATTTTTGTTAATCAAGTTGTGCAAAGTGTACTGAAAGCTATGGATTCCAGGGAAGGAAACACAACATCTGCTGTGTTTAATAATGCTCAGTAATGCAGTTTAATCAGTGGTTTTCCTTGGTTTAAATTAAAAAAAAAGTAACAAAAAGAACCCAGCAGAGCAGCTCACAGCACTGAACTGCTTTCATGATCTGTGTAGGCCAGTCCTAGAAAGCTGTGACATTACTGTTCATGTTTATTGGATTGTACCAAAGTGATGCTGAGAGTAAAAGTCTTTGATTCCAGGCTCAGACCTGGAGGAGAATGCACTGTGGTGGGCACAGGTATTTTGTCCATCCCTTCAAGATCTGCACAAAGCAAACCTCCCAACCAGCCTTCCAGAAAGGCTCTTCATCTCCTTCCAGAAAGGCTCTTCATCTCCTTCCAGCTCCAGCCCAAATCCTTCCTCTTCACATTCTCTGCTTTTCTGTGGCGCTTTTCCTCCTCTTTCTTCTGCTTCATATGTTCCCAACCTCCCTCTGCTGCTCCCATCTACTTGCTCCCAAAACCTTTTCTTTCCTTGGCCTTCCTCCTTGGCTGACCTACTCTCCATAACCATAGGGAAAATCCTCTGCAAGGACTACAGTGCAGAACATGTAATAGGACAGGAAACTGGTTGATAACTTATAGGACAACTCCACTGCAATTTGTTGAAGGACTTTGCAATATCCATATTTGGGTGTGGCAACATGAAGAACATTACTGATACAAACACCACCAAGAAATTTCTGTGGCTGCATTGGGAAATTAATCTCCTAACACTAAAGTCTGGCCAAAATGACCTGTCACCTCCTCCTTCCATGCTGAAGTGCTGGTTAGAAAAAGCCAGTGTCTAGGACAATGTGGTTCTGTCTACAACAAAGGAAAAAGAAAACAAACAGCATTTCTTTCAAATAACTTACTGAATTAAAGCAGGATATTTGCAGAGGTATTTTGTTCACAGTAAGGCAATTAATTAACTTCAATAATTCTTCTTGGATTAAATTCCCAGCTTCCAAAGCAAGCAATAAACCACTCTCCCTAAACTTAATGCTGCATTCTCCTGTTTTCCACCAAGCATCAGTTTGACCACTAGCTGCAGAGGGATAAGCTAGTGCTGCAGCAAGCAAAATCTGCCTTCAGATGACAAATGCTCCCCTTCCAGAAGCCTCAGGGTCTTTATGGCCCTGTGGGATCCTGTCAGACACCAGTGATGCCAGTTGTGAGCCAGCAGAGCAGACACATCCTAGCAGGGCACCTGAGAGACACAGAGCACATGGCGCTCATCCTGCAAGTCCTGACCCACCACTATTCCTGCATGCTTGTCTTTTGCCTGCTTTACCAAAGTAACGGCATGGACCGACACTGATGCGAGTGGCCCTGCATGCAGAAGTTCTTGCAGCTGGCTGGCTTCCCTACCCCTGCCTTCTGAAACAGCCTTGCTTCTGCTACCAACCAGGACACAAATAGTGGAAACTAGACCCAAAGCTGCCTGCTGCGACCACGGGAGGCTGCTGGTGGCAGGGAAGGCTCAGAGGGGAAAAGTGAACCTGACTACAGGGAGTGTGAACCCCAAAGACCTAGGCCACCCCTAGAGGGGATTAAACCTCTTGAAACTGTTGAATGAGTGGCCAAATAGGGCATTTGATAGGCAAAACAGAAAGAACTTATTTCCATGCCAACAGAGCCTGATGGCTATTCAAAGATACCCATCCGGAAGATTTTCATGAGCTCCTGAAATGCACAGGCTTTGGGGGAGCAAAGGCCATGCAAACCTTGCAACACCTGCAAAAGAATAAAAGGCATAGCAAGTGAGTTCTGGCTTACAGAAGACAGGCTGCCTCTGCTTTGCATGTTCCCAGAAAAAGCCAGCTCCTCCTTTTATAGCATCTGACAGATCTGCTCAGCTCTCAGTGATCTCTTGGCAGTGCAAAGGCAAGAATGGGCAGCTTATTCTCTTGCAAACCACTTCTAAAAACTGCCTGAGCAGGCAAATTAATGTGTCATGGCCCATCCAGCTCAGGCTGGATCTGCTCTGCTTCCACTGCAGAGGTGTCTGCTCCTTGCTGCCTAGATCACATGCAGTGTTTTCTACTGCTTTGACTTGTGGCTCTGTATCTTAGCTAGATGAGTCTCCCGTTGCCAGTTTGCACAGCAAGGTTGCATGTATAACCTGCTGTTTAGGCAGTGCTGGCACATACCTGGGTATGCATGACAAGCTATGCTCCTCCTCCTGAAACACAGGACAAAGTGTGCCTTACCCACAGCAAGAGCCACTCCTGGCACATGTTCAGTCTCATGCACACTGTGCTCCAGCTCCACTGCAGCTGGGCACCGGCTCTGCTGGTTGCTTCCCAGCTGGAACCAATGCCTAGGGTTATCCTGCCCCATGTCCTGCCCCACCAGCACATTGGCTGGGCTTTGTGAGCTTCCTGCAGTCCATTGCTCCCATTTCTGGTGTCCCTCCAGGTGGAGGCTCTGCATCTTCTTATGTCAACCACTCCCTCAGTTCATCACCCTATGGCACCAAACTACATCTGCAATACCTACATCCCCCATGCTGTATGCCAGTCACTTTGCTACTGCACTCACACCAAATTCCCCACCATGGGGTAGGGGATCCCAAGAGAGCAGGCAGAGGTGATGCCCTGCTCTGAGAAAGCCTGTCACAGCACACCCTCTGCAGATACTGCTTGCCTTCCATCAGTCAGGGGACATGCTGGGCTGTCAGACAAGCATGCTGTGTGGTCTCTCTTGCTGCCCTCCAGACCAGCAGACATGAAGCCATGCTGGATGGAGAATGAGGTTCCCAGACCTCTCTCCCCAGTTGCATTTCTCCTCCCAGAGCCCGTGGTCATGGCTTGTTTTAAAACCACCATGGGTTTTTTTTTCCTGTACAGAAGAATGACCACAAAAGCTAACTCGAACCTCTCTCATGCACCTCTCTATATCCATGTGATGCTCCTAACAAGTAATTCTTTCTCTCCTGCAGCCCCAAGTTCCCATAGAAAACTCAACCAGGGGATGAAAAGCAGAATTAATTTGGGAAACCAGGATGGATGATAAAAAAACCCATCCTGTTGATTAGGTGAAACATTGCTCTCACAAGACAAGGCATGTGAACATCTGATGCAAATATGCAATGGACACATCCACTAATTCTTTGCTTTCCAGCCCCTCTTCTGCCACATGACAAGACTCCATGTGGCTGCTGCACATCATTTCTCCCTCAGAAGTTTCATCCAGGTCCCCATGCCACACTCTGGGTATAAAGTGTTTCCAAAGTCCATGCAATCACCTCTCTGCTTTTGCCTCCCACTAACTCCAGTCAGGTGTGAGATGTCTTACGTGACTTGGGACATTTTTTTGCAGACACATGCTCTGAAAGTGAATGAAGGATGTCCCCATCATCTGTCTTGTTCCAAGACTCAGGCTTGTGGTCCCCTCCCAGATCTCAATCATGAGCTGCAGGTAGAGTTCCTTTGTCACAAACCAGCATGATGGTGTGGAGACAATCCTTGATGATCCCAACACATGAACAGCAAAGTCCTTGCACCAAACACAGAGCCAATAAAAAGCAGTAAATGAACAAACAAAATAAATGAAGCCCCAAATAAAAAAAAAAAGCCCTTGCCATCCCACTGCAGGGGCAATGAGCCTGGGGTGAAGCCTGTGCTATGGGGTGTGTGCTCTCACTTCATTTGCATTCACCCAATCTCATCTCGGATTTTGTCTCTAGTTAGCCCTTGACTTGGAGCACATTAAAGACAGCTCTGTTCTTCCTGAGACACAGAGGTAAAGCAAGACGTTTCCTTAAAGAGGAGAGGAATCCTGGTGGTGGAACCAAAACCATGAGTGTGCTACACTTAATGTGCATTGCCATGTGTCCACACATTTAATGTCCACTTCCCTCTGTTTGATTGATGTGGGAGAAGCAACTCAGGTCACAGGGCCAAAGGAGATCAGAGATTTCAAATAGTTTACTCTCAAGGAATCTCAATACTGCAGTTTGTAATATGGTAACAACTGTGCAGGGAATGAAGCCTAAAGGGCTGGGTTTTTTAACATGAGTGGAAATTGCTCTTGGAGATCCAAGCAGATGGGATTTTGGCTGGGCTAACTCTCTAGCACTAGCACCTATGGGTGCTAACTCCAGTTTTGAGAGGCCAAGGCACAATGCCCTTATGCAGGGTACATTCTGCAGTGCCTGGTCTCAGAATCAGTGACAATTCTGGTCAGCTGAAGGCTGCAGAGCTCAGTTGAAGGCAGCATCTGAGCTGGGAAATTTACGCAGGAAAAAATGCTGACTTTGAATTTCATCCCAAAGATGGAAAGAAAGTCCAAGCTATAAAAGAAGTAACTTTTATATTTTTAATACCCCTGTAGATATCATACATTTTCTATTGCATTATGACCTTAAAATATTTAGTCAGTGCATGGCATTTTCTATTTTACTTACCTTTGTCCCCCCTCCACTGTAACTGAATCAAAAGAGAAAACAAAATGTTCACAAACATGGAAAGCACTAACTCTTCTGCTCCAGCAGCAGGCTACACTATGATTTACAGGTGAAAGAGATTTGCAGTCTAAGATCCACCTGGGTGAGTCTGAGTTTCACATTTCCCGTAGTTCTTTCCCCACAGGAGATGGTAGTCAGGAGAAACACGAGTGCTTAAAAAGGGACGTAGTCTTGCTCCCAGAGTGGAGAGCTGGGAATGTTTTTAAACAGGCTGATGGTAATGTCAGCTTGAGGACTGTCTCTAGGCTGCCACAGTATACAACTCCCATTTCACTTACAAACACTGGTGCTACAGTTTTACAGTTTAACCCGCCTGATGAGGAAATGAGAAGGCACAAGAGCCAGCGCATGCTGTTTGGGTATCCGTTTCACTCTGCTTACACGCTGGGGTCTGCCAGGGAAAGCGTTTTCCTGGAAAAGGATTCTCATCTCCAGCCGGGAGGGCAAATGGAGCCGCTGGGCACACCATCCCGCTGCAGCGCGCGCCTCGCTCATCCTCATCCTTCTGCAAGCGCGAAGCGAAGCACGATGTGACTTTGCCCTCTGGAGGCACGGAACTGGCACGGCGCAGGCAGACACACAACGCCGGAGGCGTCTGAACCACCGCGCTGCCTTTTGGAAAATCTGATAGGAAAACCTATCTTCGGCTGCAGCATCCCGGGAGCCAGAGGGCAGAGCACTGCCTCCGAGGCAGCTCCGCTGTTCACCTCTCACGCCGAAGGAGCCGGTTTCTTGGTTCCTCCAGGGTAACGCTATCCTAGTGTTGTGTGTACTTCAGGAGCAGCAGCGTCAGAAAGGGAGGCTGATTTTCCTTTCGGTACAAACTGTGCGGCGTGGGATCTGAAATCTGCATCCAGCTACTGGGACTGCAGGCACGGGTCGTCAAGAGCGCTGCTTCATGGCTTATTCTGCGAGCTCCACGGTTTGCTCGGTCGCTGGGAAGCTGCACAAATAAGCAAGTGGCAAAGACAGTTCTGCGGTCCCCTTATTTAGGTAGAAACCAGGGCTGGGGTTTGTTTGCTGCATGCAAATAGATCCTCGCACCCCCACCCCCCAATTTTTCTCCAAGCAGAGAGAAAACTTTGTTGGGAACCCCCAAGGGAGCCCTCTTTCACTTGGACAAACATCTCCCACCTGCCTTTACTCCCTTAAGCACCCTTTGTGCAATGGGCAAGGGGGCTTCGGGAAAGTTTTGCCCACAGACAGGCTCAGACCCAAGCTCTGGGAGAACTGACAGAAGGCACTAAGACACGGGCAAAACTGGCTCTACAGCCATACACAGAAGATGCACACATGTGCACATCCACCTCGAGCACACAGCTGCCCACAGCCATTCCTGAATACCTGTGGGCACTCAGACCGTGGATCCAGCACACTGGCACATGTTTGTACACACACTCACGTGTCAACGCACAGCCACAAGCTCTAAAGCACATCGTCAACCCAACACTGCCCCTGCACACCCATGTACCTGTGCGTGCTTACCCTGCCTGCGCACTCACCCTGCCATGCACATGCATCCCTGTGCACACCTGCACACGCTGACCCTTTTCATCCCACTTCTAGGACCTCCTGCCATTCCCTTTATCCCGGGGTTCCCAAGGAGGACCATGACAGCAGGTAAAGAGGCTGTGCTGCCTCCAGCCCCTCGGGTGGGTGCTGCAGGGGTACAATCCCTGGCCAAGCAGTCCTCACCAACTGTGTGCACTTATGACACTTGTTCTAATCCACAGACCGGGGCTCTGACCCTCAGCCGCAACTATCTGAGCAAGCAGGAGAGAGCTGACAGCCAGGTAATGTCCCAGCCACAGTCAGTAGAAGGATCCTTCATAGTTGGAAGGATCATGTACCTGGAGATCCTGTGACACAAGGATCAAGGACAAGCAGGTCTGATCAGGGGTAAAACAGGGCACGAGAATCCCGCTGTGTGCCGAATTGCTGTAGGGAACCGGAGGTGAGAGCCCCATTCTGACCGTATCTTACATAGCAACTCAGCACTCCAATTGTGTTGTGTAAGCCCACACTTACTATCTCTCCCCACACCCATCTGTCACGGGGTTGAGGGGGTAGCAACGTTTAATTCGTTTCTGCCTCTTCACTACCGTGAAGAAGCGTAGAGCTGCGCGGGCGGCCCTTCCCAGAGCCGCGGACAGTCAGCATCCCCGCGGACAGCGGCGGCAGCGCACAGCACCGCGCCTCGCCTCAGCCACCGGCCGAACCGTCTCGGTGCCGCTCAGGAAGCGATCTGGAAATGCCCACGCCGAGATACCGCACCGCGACACCGGAGACCCTCCCGCTCCGCTCGCTGCCTGCCGCTCCGCCGAAGCCGAGCGCTCCTAACGACAGCGGGAGGGATAGCGGCGCCCCGATGGCGCTGGGGATGAGGACCGCGGGAGGGGAACAGGGACAGCGGGAGGGGGGGCTGGCGCTGCCCCTGCCCGTGCCCGCGGCGGCGGCGGCACGCCCGGCCCTGCCCGCGCCTCCCGGGCTGCGGGGCGTTGCAGGGGGAGTGCCGGCCGCCCGGGCGCGGAGCAGCCGGACACCGCCGCATAAAAGCCGCAGCGGCGCCGAGCTGCGCCTCTTCGGCTCGGCCCGGCGCGGGGCCGCCCCGACGGCCGCATGACCGCCGAGAGCCGGCTGCCGCCGGGTCCCCCGCCGCTGCAACTGCTGCCGCCGCTGCCCCCGCCTCTGAAGGCGGACGCTGCGCCGCCGGGGCAGGAGGCGGAGGCGGCGGCGGCGTTGGGGTTGCGGGGCGGCCGACGGCGGCGCAAGCGCCCTGCGGAGCGGGGCAAACCGCCCTATAGCTACATCGCCCTCATCGCTATGGCCATCGGGCAAGCGCCAGAGCGGCGACTGACGCTGGGAGGCATCTATCGCTTCATCACCGAGCGCTTCCCTTTCTACCGCGACAGCCCCCGCAAGTGGCAGAACAGCATCCGTCACAACCTCACCCTTAACGACTGCTTCGTCAAGGTGCCGCGGGAGCCCGGCCGCCCTGGCAAGGGCAACTACTGGACGCTGGACCCTCACGCCCGCGACATGTTCGAGAGCGGCTCCTTCCTCCGTCGCAGGAAGCGCTTCAAGCGCAGCGATCTCTCCACCTACCCGGCCTTCCTCGCCGAGCGCCCCGACGAGCCCTGCCGCCTCTTCCCGCTGCCCTCCGCGCCACCCGCCGCCGACCTGCCCCCGGCACCCGCCGCTGCCTCCTGTTCCTTCGCCGCCGCCGCCGTTGCCTTCCCCGCGCAGAGCTGCGCCGCCGCCCCGCAGCCCGGATACGCACCGCTGCCCCCCGGCCCCTCGCCCTACGCGCCGGGAGGCCCTGGTCAGCTGTACGCGCCGTCGGGGCGCATCATGCTGCCCGCCTCGCCGCCAGTCCCCGCCGGAATCTACAGCCGCCGCTCTCCCGTGCCCTATCCGCAGCTGCCACATGTCTACGGAGCCGGCGGACAGCTGGGCGCCGCCGATCCCGGGGCGCGGCACGGAGCCTACCCCGGCGGCCAGGACAGGTTCGTCCCACCGCTCTGACACAGCACCGGAGAGGCCCGGGAGAGAGAGGGCTGCGGGGCTCGCCCGGCGCTGCTGGACCCACGGCCGTCCCGGAAGATGCTGGAGGACTTTGGTCCGCAGTTCTGCGTCGTGCCACCTGCCCGAGACTCCAGGCGAAGAGCTCCGCCGCCAGCCGTGCGGACCTGCGGGCCCCTGCTCAGCCCTGTCTGCTCTCTCCAGGGAAGCCCTAGGGGCTCCTAAGTGCCTGGATGGGGCAAACAGCCCTTTCCTTTTCCACTGCCTTAGTGCTCCCTGACAGGTTCTCACCCTTCCAGCACACCCAGTTGGGCTCCCTGGTCCATCCAAGAAGATTTTACTTTTAACAACCTCTCCGCTGTTAATGATTTTATTTACAGAACTAAATGTCTGCTGTGGTGGGGGACGAGGGAGGCAGGAGGAAGGATTCCTCAGCCTCACATAGCCAGAGTTGTAAAAGTGGGACGTGCGGCACTAATGTGGTGGCTTGTCCCTGATGGTGCGCAGGGCTATTATGGTAACGCCAGGCTTTGCATCAACAACCAACAGGACCAGGGCTGGGAAAGGTTTGGGTGCTGGGGTTGCAGCCAAACACAGGAAGTAAAATCCTGACGGGAGTCGTGCTCTGTGCTGCAGCAGTGGGACAATATGGGATTGGAAGTATAAAAACTTTTACCATGAACATGTTCAGCCCCTGGAAGAGGGACCCAGTGAGGTCCTGGGCTCTCTGTCCTTCAGTGTCTTTCCAGCTTGATTGCACAGAGCCTGAGTGACCTGACCTGTCTTTGGAGTTTGATCCAGCATTGAACTTGGACCTGCTTTGAGTGGAGACCTAGTCTAGAGGTCTGTGGAGGTCCGTACATCCTAAATTACTTTGATCTTAAGGTCAGGTTAGCTCTTATCTTTAACCTAGAGAAATCAGCACCCAGGAAGAAACTCTTCCTTCCTGAAACAAGTGAGAGAGGCAGGACATGGTGCCTTTTTATCTTTGATTGCTTCCTTCTCAAGGGATAGCTGGAAAAAAGGCTAGAGGCGAACACAGAGGGGAGACAACTGATAGGAACAGCTGTGAAGGGCTTGAAAATTGATCCATGGGGAAACTCATGAAGATCCCTCTCAACAGATCCTGCCACCCCTGAAAAGTTCCAAGTGAGATGGTGGACGCCCCGGCGCTCTGTCAGGGGCTGTGAGCTGAGAGGGGCAGATATAGCACAGCTACCGTCCAAATCTCTTTAGACAGCTACTTTCTCCTGTGGAGGTGGGACCATGTGTGATCGGGGCCAGGAGGAGGTTGGTGAAGGGTGCTGGAGAGTGGTGGGAGCAGGAATGAAGAGAGGTAGGTGGAAAGTGCAGCCAGAGCCTCAGGAAGGGCTTTGGAAGAGCAGTGGGGGTGCACATACACCAGGGTCTCTTCCCACCACAAAAGGGTACAGATCATAGTATAACTGGGGTTGGGAGAGGTGTTGGGAAGTTTCTGTTCCATGCTTGTGTTCAAAGGATAGTCAGCTACAACCTGTATAGTTTGCTCAAGCCTATCGAGGTGCGTCCTGAAAACCTCCAGGGATGGAGACAGCACTGTTTCTTCAGGCAACCTGACTGTCCTCATGGGGGAGAAGTTTCTCATTTTATCCACTCAGGACCTCTCTAGTCTCTTTTCATGTCCACTGTCTCTTGTCCTGCTGCTATGCACTGCTACAAAGAGCTCCGATCTCATGAAGACACCTGTACTTTCTGCTCCATGAATTTTCCACATGAGCTCATCAGCAGGACAAAATCTGTGTAGAGCAGGTTCTTCTCTGCGTCCTATACTCCAGGTATCCAAGTGGGATATGAGACGGAGGAAAAGGAGTGGAGTGGGAAGGTGTTTGGGTGTCCCTGCAGAACAGTTTGGGATGGGAGAGGCTAAAGCCCTCTGCAGTAGGTGGACAGGAGGAGCTGTCTCTCTGCCTTCCCTGAGGCTCTGAAGTAGCAAATGAGTTTTGGATTCAGGGCACCCACCCCTCTCTCAGAGAGATAGGGACGGCACATTCTGGGTGAGCTACCTCGTGGGCTGGGAGGCTGGGGCTGGGCTGGTGCTGCCGACCATGGTCCATCTGGACCTTTTCTGTGGTACTGCAGGAAACTGCAGCCTGTATGCAGAGCTGGGGAGGTCGCATTGCATTACATTGTTGGCAGGGGTGGGGGGGGCACAAAGAGGCAAACGCAGGCATCATTCCCATCCTCAGTGCGGTGAGGTGAATCAGATGTTTTCCATCCTTGCTTTCCATCCTGAAGAGCTGTGTTGTCTCTTTCAATGTCCTTCCTGGTCTTGGCATGTCTATAAGCTGCTTCCACCCTGGGTAGAGCAAAGTCTGCAGCTTGGGTACCTCAGCGTGGGGCAGGTCTCCTCGACTGCTGTGCCAGCACTTCTCCCAGCTTGCCCTTTCACCAGCTGGAAGAGAAGCAGCTCTGCCAGCCCTTAGTTTTGTGACAGCTGCCTGCTGTCTCTCTGCTTACATGTTCTGCAAGGACTGCACTGCATCCCTTTGTTGGCAGGTTTGCTAGCTGCTTTGGGGGGTAGCCAGGAGAGGAATTGTCCTGCCTTAATGCCTTCTTTTCTTCCTTCCTGTCCGAGCAGCTATCAGTGTGGACCGGACACATCTTTTCCTTGAGTCTAGAGGTCTTCTGGGCCTTGTTCCCCATTATTTCAACCTGGTTTTACTCTTCGCACCAGCCCTGGTGCTAGTCTAAGTTTCAGTCTGAAAAAAAAGCACCACTGGTGATACAGGTCTTGTGCAAGCTGCCTCTGTACTCAGCATCTGCAGCAAGTTCAGGGAGCAAAATTCAGTGTCTGCAGGACATGCATGGTAGAGCTTGATGACTCAGAAGGCACAAATTGGGTAGGTTCAGTTGTGTATTGTTTGTGGATAAGGTCTTGTTACTTCTCTCCAGACCTTTTGTTACCTACAAGCTAGGGAAACCAGACATACACAGAAAGCATGCTTTCTGCAGCAGGTACAGTGGTGAGCCTGTTGCACGAGGACCTGAGACACATGGCCACAAACTGCTTAAACTTCAGCCACAAGCAAGTGAAAACCATGGATAAGAGCTCTGTGCTTAGTAATGAGCTATATGGACCCTCTGAGGGACTCTACACCTGCGCGAGGTCTCCCTTTTGGGGTTTTCAATACGAAAATTGACCATGCTATACCTGCCCTGTGCTAGTGCTGGCAATGCTCCAACCTCCTGCCTGCAGCAAGCATGGAGGCTCCAGAGATCCATTCCCACCAGTGCCGCTGTGGTTTTGTGGCTGTTGCAAACCCCCCAGGCTGCCGTGCAAGCTCAGGCGCAGTGGGTGCACTGAACACCACACATCTGTCCAGGCTCTACCCTGTGTCAGCAGGATTTGCTGAAGCTGTGCTGGTGCATGTGGCCGTGTGCCTCCTGTGTGACCACTGACGGAGGAAGATACAAGTTGTTGTGTCCTTGGGGAGCCATGGGGCTCAGCCTGCCTGTGAGGATATGGGGATATGCTGTAGGGATATGTTAGACAATTGGATCTCAATGTATGCTTGTGCCATGGGGATATGTTAAACATTTGGATCTCAATGTATTTTTGCCTGGCACTTTGCTTGTAATTTTCAGGCACTGTCCAAAATTAGGAAAATTGTGATTTCTGGAAGCTTTATTATAAATATCTGAGGGCCTTCCTTTTAGCACAGTTAGACTAAGTTTCAAACTAATCTTCTGACTTTTGGAGTAAGTGTCCAGTAGGTTTGGGTTACAACCCTGTAGGAAACACTAAATGTAAGCACTGATGAGAAGACAGAAGGGCCTTGAAAGTGCTCCCTCCTTGAAGGACAGAGCCTCTCGGTTCCTGTTCTGCCTGAGGAGTTCTGGTGTGGTCAGGCCCTCTGCTGACTTTAAGAAAGGGGTGGATGGTTACAGCCTAGGAGAACATTTTATTATATATCAGAGATTTTTTGTATTTACTCTTCTACTTGCAATGGAAATAAATCTTTTTGTCCTGTTGTTTGTAATAAAGTGTCTCTGGGAGTTTTTTCCCTACACTCCTAAGACCAGGAGAGTGATGATACAAAGCAAGATGCATGCCACATGCTGTTCCTTGCATTTTGCTGTGTCTGCCTTGCATTAGCTTTTCTTGATCTGCTGGGATTGCTGAAGACATTGGAGGGAGAGGATGGCAATGCCTGGCCAGAGGTGGCTTACCAAGCTCCTGCAGCCACTCAAGTCACCAGTCTTCTTCATCTGGCAGTAAGTGTGCCCCAGGCATCAATGCATGAAGCTGCAGCCAAGCTGTGTGCCTCTGCTAAAAAGGGGCAGGTATGGAACCTAAGGTTGTTACCTGCATAAGGAACACAAGCTGAGAGGTGGGTGAGGGCATTGTGGTTGCCCTTAATGACTTTCTGATTGCTCCATCTTGCAGCCAGGCCAGCTGGAAAAGATTTACTGCTGGAAACAACATTGTGTTACCTGTCCTATGGCAGCAGCACCAAAAATGCTTGGTCTTTCTTCCTGCACCCCAGCCTGGTGAGGTTTGTTGGCTATAGAGGTGCAGTTCTTGTAGCTGCAGGCTGACACCACGTTCACCTTGTGCAGCAGCAGCATCTGCAGGAGCAATTCATCAAGGAACAACTTTTAGCTAATGCAGGGTGCAACAGGAGCAGCTCCATACCTCGAGACGATGATCTGGCTTGCAAGTGGCTAAGCTACTGGCAGATGCTGCCCCTTCTCCTGCTGAAAGGGTGGTGACTGGTTTCCCGAGGGGTTTTGGGGAAATTGTAGCTGATGCTCTATCAGTAGCTCAAGCTGCCTGAAGGGTTATGAATGAGACAGAAACAAGTAGTTTAATCTGCTAAGTGATCAAAAAGCAGACAGGAGTATCTTCTTCAGTAGCTGTAGGACTCCCACATATGATTTATCAACCTCTGGAGGAAGCCAAGAAGTTCATCAAATCAATGAGAAGGAGTGTGCAAGGAGGGCAGCTGCCATTTGGCCAGGATTGAGTATCTTGGAGGGAGTCCAAAACTCTGTGAGTTGTAGTTGGAGGTCAGTCTGTGTGGCTGGTGATGGGCTTTAGCTGCTTGCTTAGCTGCATCCATTACCAAGGACTGCAATGCCAGCATTAGTGGTGGCATAGAGATGATGTCCCGCTCGTGTAGCACCTGGATGTGAACTCATGTGAGCACAGGAAGGCTGATGCTCTCTGGGAGACTCAATGTACAGAGTCTGGTGTATGGGGGTACAGTGGCCCAGGCTGGCACAGAGAATAGCTTCACACTCTTGTCTGGACATATGCCTGGAGCCCAGATTCATAGGAGGCACCATCTAGACAGCAAAGCTGATTTTTCAGCTCACTTTTCCTGTTTGTATTTCTTTCTTCTCCCTGTCTGAGGCCAAGAAGTCAAGGTGGGAGATGGTGGCATCAGCTATACTTGGAAGCTGGGGTTATTTCTGGGAGCTACTTCAAGATCTGGAGCAGTCACTTGAAGGTTTGTGTGAGCACACTGAGAAGGAAGGAACAGGTACCTTCGATTCCTCCCTCAGGAAGAAAGAACATGCAGTTTAGCATCCTTCATCCATGGAAGAGGAAGGGCATCCACAAAGGGGATAGGACCCACTTTCAGTGGGATACTGGTCTCAGGGGCTTTTAAAATCCCACACCAACATTATCCCCAGAGATGCTTAACAGCTCTGGACCGTGCTGAAAAACTGATTCAACATGAATCTTGGTCTTGGAGTTCACTCAAGTTTGTTTCTGTATGTATGCCATTTTTCAGTGGTTCCCAGATTGGTTTGGTTTTTTGGTTGGTTAGTTGGTTGGTTGGCTTGGGGGTTTGTTTTGGGTCTTTTTCTGTTCTTGTTTTCAATAAGATTGCCTTTACTTGAATAACATGGGTTTGCACTCCTACAGCACAAGTGACTGACTGCTGCAATAGGCTGGGACTCATGCAATTGCCATGGAGTCACAGGCAGTTCAAGCCATGAAGAATAAATAATTGTTATCAGTATAAAAGAAAGCAGATATAAGTGCTAGTTATTTGGTCACTGACTGCTGTCATAGCCAAGCAAGCTCAAATCAGCTCAGGCCAAGACAAGGCCAGTCAAGTCCCAGTCCTCTGCACTGTGAGGTCAACACACGGCCATAGCCTCTGAAAAGCAATATGTTAGCAAGCTGCATTCAAGACCGGGCCCTGTGTACAACAACAACCAAAAACCCCACACTAGTGGGCTGGGAGAGGACTGTCTCTTAAGACAGGTCAAGTTTGTACTTCTTTCTGTTGTGTCTCAGGGCTCTACATCTGTGTGGCCTGGTCTGTTATGCTGCATGCAACAGAGCTTGGGGGTCTAAATGAGACAGATACAGCCCAGGGAGGGGGCTTCTCTGCTGGGGTTGTGTCCATTGGCACCAACCCAGACTCCCTCCTGTGAGATGTAGGCTGGGAGCAGGGCTGGAGGCTGGGAAACATGGAGAGGTGATAGACACCTCATCACCTCTACTGTTACTGTATGTTTTCTGCTGACCAGCAATCAGCTACATGTGATTTTGCCAAAGAAAGGGTGAGAGAAATCTCAGTGCAGCCCTGTATGTGAGAGCTCCCACCAGTATGATATCCTGACAGCCTTAAATACCAGTGCAGTGGGAAGGAAAAGCAGAAGGGAGACACAGAAGTCCCCTGAAAGACCTGCCTGATCTTGTGGTTGCTGAAGTTTAACCACAGAAAGGGCAGACTGGCCCTTTCTTTCACTAAGTGAGCTGCAGCTAACGTAAATTCTTTGCCTGAGCACCATCAGTAGCGCAGCACAGCCTGCATTGTGCACTCGTGCACTTGAGCAAAAATGCTTTTTTAGCAAACGCACTTCGTATTGACTGGTGTAATTATCCTAAACGCAAGAAAAATTGCAGCAGCAAGCTCTCCAAGCCCTGGCCTTTTGCCATGCACGTAGCACTTCAAGATGCTCTGAGGGCTTTAGCAGGTGACATTTGGCTGTGTGAAAGGGAAGTGGACTGGTGGTCACATGAAAATCCCCTATTCTTCAGGTGTCCTCTCATAAAGGCTGATCTCACCATGGTTCTATTCTCTAGGAAATAGCAGAAATGACTGAGTTGGCCACGGATGCCTAGTGAGTGGTCCCACTTTGTGTGAGAGGCTGTGCCTGGAGTGCTATTGTTAATACTGGTGGCTTTATTCATGAAGAAAGCAGAGGAATATTTATGGCTTGGACTTTTTATTCAGGGAATCATAGAATCACAGAATGGTTTGGGTTGGAAGGGGCCTTAAAGCTCATCCAGTTCCAATCCCCCTGCCATGGGCAGGGACACCTTCCACTAGACCAGGTTGCTCCAAGCCCCCCCCAACCTGACCTTGAACACTGTCAAGGGTAGGGCAGCCGCAGCTTCTCTGGGCAATGTGTGTCAGGGCCTCACCATCCTCATTGTGAAGAGCTTCTTCCTTGTATCTAATTTGAATCTACTCTCTTTAAACTTAAAGGCATTCCCCCTTGTCTGGTCACTACATGGCCTTGTAAAAAGCCCCTCTCCAGCTTTCTTGTAGGCCCCCTTTAGGCACTGGAAACTGCTCTAAGGTCTCCACTGACCCTTCTCTTCCTCAGTCTGAACAAGCCCAACTCTGTCAATCTGTTTCCATAGCAGAGATGCTCCAGCTCTCTTTAAAGTCATGTTGTGAAGAACAGTTTTCTTTCTTGGATCACCTCTTTCCTATTTTGTCTCCATGGAGAGTGAAAACGCCTTCTCTTCTAAATTAAGCCTCACTTAATTAAGCCTCACTTTCTTCACAGAAGAAAGCCTTACTTGAAGCAACCATAGAACCATAGAATAGTTAGGTTTGGAAAGGACCTTCAGGTCATCCAGTTCCAACCCCACTGCCATAGGCAGTGACACCTCCCACTAAACCACATCACCCAAGTCTCTGTCCAGCCTGGCCTTGAACACCGTCAGGGATGGAGCATTCACAGCTTCCCTGGGCAACCCATTCCAGTGCCTCATCACCCTTACAGGAAAGAATTTCTTCCTTGTATCCAATCTAAACTTCCCCTGTTCAAGTTTGAACCCATTATCCCTTGTCCTGTCACTACAGTCCCTAATGAATAGTCCCTCCCCAGCATCTTTATAGCCCCTCTTCAGATACTGGAAGGCTGCTATGAGGTCTCCACACAGCCTTCTCTTCTCCAGGCTGAACAGCCCCAATTTGCTCAGCCTGTCTTCATATGGGAGGTGCTCCAGTCCTCTGATCATCCTCGTGGCCCTCCTCTGGACTTGTTCCAACAGTTCCATGTCCTTTTTATG
>WYDI02033447.1:0-26338 GCA_009867235.2 Psittacus erithacus | reverse complement strand
GCTGAAAGTTAGAAACGCAGCGCTGCACCAGCCACTAAGAAGGAGAAAAAATGACTGCTACTGCTGAACCCATGACATTGTCATAAGGAAAAATATATTCCACTTTTTTCAGATGCAGCAAGTCCTAGAATTCTCTCTTCTTACACAACAGGTTTTCAGCATAGGTGCATGCTCCAGAAAGGTATTTGTGTAGAAAAAAGAAAAATTCTGGAGGTCAGTGTAATCGCCGTTACTAAGAATTACTGAGAGTATAATGCAGTGTGGGTTGTTGGGGTTTTATTTTTACCTTTTAATGAAGCAGTGGCTTGTGGGAAAGATTAAGGGCGATAAATCTTCATTGTAGTAGAATCAGAACCTCAGTATCAAGTGTCAGAAGCTTTGGAGCTAGAGGCTTTTCAGTTGGGTTTTTCCCTTAAAATTTCCAGACAAAGATAACAGTCACATAATGGGGTCAAATTCCCATTATGTTCTTCAGGACAAATGCCTCCGACTGAGGTGAGAGGGTAAAGGCAGGGGTGCTGAGGGCTGGCTTACTCATGAGCAGCTCTGAATTTTACTCTATAGAGGGAGCATATTGCAGAATCTGCACTTCAGCTCAGGTTTTATCATGATGAGTACCACTGATGAGCCAACTGCAAGGGGTGGTACAAGAAAACCTGCCTTTAGAAGGAGGATAAAATGTAAGGAAGGTCATATAATAAACAGGTATGTTTCAGGCTGAAAGCTACTGTTCCTTTTTCCATCCTGTTTTTTCAGGTAAAGTCAGTAAATATAAACCAAGGGTACTTGGCGGCAGTTATTCCCCAAAGCTGACCAACAGAGAAACCCATTTATGAAAAGGAAATACTGGAAGTACAGCATCATGACAGCAGCAGAAAGCAACTCACTGGAGATGGCAGATGGCCAGAACACTAGTAGTTATGGTTGATATTTAGTCATTCCCTATAGTATCTGTCCCAATGTGGGGAGAAGCTGGAGAATAAATACCCTTGAGTACTCTCATGAACTGTGGTTAGCTCACCAGAGCTGCCTGAGACAAGCTCAAAAATAGGCCAAATATCTCACCTTTATATACCCTTAAAAGGATCAGATAGTACTCCCCTGACAGGCAATGTTGTGAAGAAAGAAAATTCCAAAGAGACAAATAAATGTGAATAGAGCTGTCTTATTTCTAAGGAAAAAAACTCAAGAGCTATGCTTTATGAAATAAGAATGTTCACTCATGGTTTACAATTAGAGAACATTTTCTATATTTTGCCATAATTTTGTTTATTAAAGGTTCAAAAGTCATTTGAGCAGTTGTACCAGACTGTGATTTGACATAAGGTTTAAAGTATATCTTTGGATCATTTCAGTCTCTTTTCCATCTCTGTTTAACTGGATTTGCCACATTGAAACTGAATCAAACCATTGATATATCAGAAGTGCATAATTCTTTACTCTAGATCTGCACAGATCTAAGCTATAAACCAGGAAAGCAGTAAAAAGTTGCATTTGTAAATATTTTAGAGAAGACTGCAGGTCTGTGGAGCTTTATGTCATTTTTTTCTGGGTCTATTAACAGCTTTGTAGAAGTCCATTTGGAAAAGTATCCTCTGATTTTGGTGATCAACTGATCAACATTTGAAGCTTTGTTCAAACACACAGTTATTGTGAAGAGCAGCGCTTTCAAATATCCATTTGATTGTGTTTGTGGTGCTTGCTGTATTCAACTGTGCTCCAGGCAAATTAAAATGTACCACTATACAATAAATATAGGAAGGTTAGCATTCCCAGTTTAGGGATAAAACATTTTGACAGTTCTATTCTACATTTGCATGTAACGTTTTTGATTAGACCCTATGTTTATTGTAGGATCTCTTGTGGGCATTACTACTGTGAGATTGTTATCTTTCAGGATTTGTTCTGAACTGCTCGTCTGTGGGGAAGCACAAAAGCCTACTGCTTCCACATACATGTAACTTCTGGTCCACAGTATGTCTCATTAATTTGTCATGAGGCTCCACCTGTACCACTACCACTGAGTTATTTGTGTTTCTTTCTGAGATATTTTAATGTGCAGAGTTAGAGAGGTGCATATGCAGAGTTCTCTCTTACACGCTTGGTATAATTTTCTACTGGTCTCCAAACTCCCAATTTTTGGTGCACAGTAGTATCCCTGAGGAGGCAAAGACAGACATTGTCTGGAGAGAGACAAGCAATATTGCCAAGATATCCATTATCTTTTTAGCTGGTGGACAGGTGACGCTTAAACACGGAATATGCACAGACAATGGTCAACATTCAGAACTCATGAGACTGATCACTGATAAAGGCTGATTTCTGAAGGACTGGTCTTATTATTTTCTCCACTTTTACCATTCATCTTTCTGTATCAATAATGCTTGGGAGGGATTTGAGTAACCTGATATAACTTCTGCAACATTGCTGTTACCAAGAAAACATTAATTGAGATAGATATTAAGGCAAATGTACACTGTCGCAAAAGACTTGTGTGTAAATTAGACCAAGTGATTAAAAAAAAAACTAAAAAAACCCCAAAAACTAAAAAAAAAAAAAAAAAACACAAAAAAAACCAACCTAGATACTTCACACTCTTTTCAGAAGAGTAGAGAGAAGCAAGAAGACAGGCTGAGAAAGTGGGGGCTGTTTCGGCTGGAAAAGAGAAGGCTGCATGGAGACCTCATAGCAGCCTTCTAGCATCTGAAGGGAGCCTACAAGGATGCTGGAGAGGGACTCTTCATCAGGGACTGTACTGATAGGACAAGGGGTGACGGGTTTAAACTTAAAACAAGGGAAGTTCAGGTTAGATATAAGAAAGTAGTTCTTTACTGTGAGGGTGGTGAGGCAGTGGAACAGGGTGCCCAAAAAAGGGGTAAATGCTCCATCCCTGACAGTGTTCAAGGCTAGGCTGGACAGAGCCTTGGGCGACATTGTATATTGTGAGCAGTCCCAGCCCATGGCAGGGGGTTAGAACTAGACGATCTTAAGGTCCTTTCCAACCCTAACTATCCTGTGATTCTAAGAAAATATTGTAGGTTTTACCAGGAAAATTTATTTGAGCTGAAATAAGGTCTTCTCCCTGACAGTTTAGTCAGTCCCTAGAGACTTTGAAGAATTTGATCCAATTATCATTAGATTTACCTTGGGAAGGATAGGGACTTAGGTGGTGCCAGAAATCTGGTGCAGGGAATTCTCCAGGCACTCCTTCCTGCATTACTCTGTCTCCAATGTCCCAGAAACTAAAACACTCTCAATAGACTGCTGTGAGCTGCTCTTTTCCATACTTTCCTTCACTTCTGGGAGTTGTTTCTTTTGACTCAGCAATAAGTGGCAGAGAAGGAAAATGCTCTGGGAATTCAGGTATACGTAATATACAAAGTCATGGTTCCTGATTGTGAAGGTGACCACAAGTAAATCCTCTCTGTGCACTCAGATTGGATCTTGCATTGAAAATCATCAAAATCTGAATTATACAGCACTATGGGTAAGTACATTGGCCTTTCATGTCTTATTTTGTTGTTAATTAGTTAATGTTTGTAAAGCACTTTGAAGATGAAAAGCCCTATATAAGTTCTAAGTGTTATTATCTCAAGAGACCGGGGTTCAATTCAGAGGTGCTTAATTGCATATGCCATAAATTAGACTTAATGAGTCGGGGAATCATATGATTTATGTGATGTATGCAGGTTTCTGAGCTAGGTCTAAGCCTTATGGTCTGCTGCAGTACTTCTTTAGGTATTCAGAGGTGTTAAGAAAAGTTACACGAAAATAGAGAGGATAATTTCTAAAAATAATTGGATTGTATTTCAGTACTATTAAGGACTTGGGAGAGCAAATTACCATGGGCTTTGTTCTGCTGTATCTAGGGATCTTCCAGTAACCAAGTTCAAATTGCTGGAGGAAACATTATTGTTTTCAGATTGTGGTATAGGCATAATTCTAATTCTTACTTCTGTTCTGTCTTTTGGCTTAGCAGATAGGCAATGAGCAGACAGGATTAGTGTGACTGCTGTCCTCCCAGTAATGCCCTGAAATATTCCATCAAGGCTATGGACCTCTTGGTGTTGGGTTATGCTCAGAAGCATAAGAAAATCTCTATTCTCTGGAATGCATCTCTAGATATACTATTATCTCTAGATATACTATATCTCTATTTGCCATCTCCAGAGATACTATTATATCATTTACAACTGGCCATTAAAAGTGAGTAGCGTGCAAAAAAAGGGGAAGCAGTGGTTATAGGAAAATGTGGTTTCATTGGCTTTGCAGAGCTGGGAGTTTCCATATTATGCAACTTATCTATTTTGTGGCTAGAAAGCTGCAGCATTTGCTCAGTTTCAGCCCAGGCACCAGGGCTACTGTCTGACAGTGAGTGCAGACAGCTTCTCCAGGTTGTTCCTCAGCCAGCAGAGCTCAGAGACACAGAAGAACTGCAGGATTCTTCACCTGTCCTGAAGTGCCTTCCATGTGCTCCTGCAACAGAATATCTCCATCTTACCTTGGGCCTTTGCAGGCATATAGGGAGCAGCAGAATTTAACCTGTGTATGTTAGAAGTGATTGTGCTCATTAGTACAACTTAAGTAGATTGGAAAAAACTAATTAATAGCAATTTACTATAAGTGTCTCTAACAGACTTTCTTGAAAGTATTTATCCTGAAGTGAAAGTCATTAGATTTAGTTAATGTTTATTGTAAGCATATGCAGACCATCTTTCAGGGGAAAATGTATTTTTGAGTACTCCAGACAATAGAAACTAGTGAGCCCACTGTCTGGAGAAAGCATCTGTAACCGCAGCTGAAAGAGGAACAAGATTTCTGACATTCTTTCAAGACATGTGTTTGAAGCATGGGTTCCCATCACTTTCAGAGTGACTTGCAGGCCATTTTCTTTATATAGATTTAGACTAGTCAGTGTGGGCCTAGATTCATCTTGATAAACACCTTTGTAATTTCTCTTCATCCTTTTTCTCCTGTATTATTGCTTATTTCAATTAAGAATATGTTGTCATTGTTGTCATAGCTTTAGACTGGTTTTATCACTTGTATTTCTCTTAACATCTTACACGTTAATTACTAGGGTGCATCTCCTTCAAAAACAAGATACAGTTTTGTTGACTATACTTCATATGCTGTAATAAACAGGAACTTCACATGAATGCTGATTTGAGCTCCCAGCTGTGGTTACATGTTTTAATAGTGTAGCAAACTTATCAACAAACCTTTCCTTCCCCACCCTACACCCTTCCCTTTTTGCAATGAACAGATTTTTATCTGACTGGCTTGTGACTTGGGTATTTTTACAGCAGGTTTAGGAACTTGTCAAATATTTCGAAATTTGAGACTGAAAACAACCAAAAGCTTTAAAAAATGGTATTTTATACAGTATGTATAAACTAGGTAAGATTTTGACTTGCTGAAGTACATACAGGATTCTGTTGTCAAGCCTACCTATCATTACTTTACTAGAAGTTATCAGTCTGATTTCCTTTTTTATTTCTCCAAGGCACTGTAACTCCACTGAAGTGCCAAATCAATGGAGCTGTAAGACCCTCTCTTCATTTCTGAACTACTATAACCTCTTGTCAAAAGGCAATATGAATATTCATATTGTTATTAATTCATCTGAGCATTTCAAGTCTGTCTCTTTTCCTCCTCTGTTTCCAAGATGTTAGTGACTGACATACTGTAGCAGTGATATCACTGTTACTTAAACATTAGAGAGCAAGAAAGTGAGATAGGTGTAAGCTCTAGTGGCTGCGGTGAGCTGCCTATTACAGAGACATTA
Organism: Psittacus erithacus; assembly: GCA_009867235.2. Taxonomy (NCBI): domain Eukaryota; kingdom Metazoa; phylum Chordata; class Aves; order Psittaciformes; family Psittacidae; genus Psittacus; species Psittacus erithacus. The sequence continues at coordinate 20,550 of WYDI02033447.1, read as the reverse complement.
GGCAGGAGGAACAACTGTACAGCGCTGTGAAAGTGCTTTTTTGCAGTCAGGCCTCCAGCTCTGACCAAGTGTGCTAATGGCTGTGAAGGGTGCTCTTTGAGAAACAAACATGGGCTACAAGAAGCATTAAATGTGTGTGGAGAAACATCTTGGTGAGTTAATATCCAGTAAAGAATGCTGGTCACTTGGCGATTGTGTTTGCAGACCCAGTTAGGAGTTTTGCAAAAACAGTCACCATCCTTTTGACTTGTGACTTCCCCAGTCATTTTCCTTTTTTAAAGTCCCTGATTTAACAAAACACTTATCTGCCTCTCCTTGAAAGTTTTTGACTGTGGAAACACAGCTCATGAGGTCTGGAAGACTTCTGGATCATTACTGCCTCCAGCTTCCTCTCCTTGTCCGCGAGTCAGGGGCTATCACAGGTCAGCTGCAGAATGGAAAGTGTAGCAGTAAATTGTGGGGTAAATCCAGATTTTATACTGCTGTGTCTGATTTTTATACCAGAGTGGATGAAGAGCATCTATCCCTTCTGACAGAATATGGAGCAGATAATGTGAATCATCCTAAACTCATTGATACCTGTTTATTTCAGTGAACATGTGGACCTCTGGGTTTTGTTTCAGCAGACCTGAAAAGTTTTCTGATGACCTGCTGCATGATTATATAATTTCATTCTCTCTACAGTCAAGATGTGGTGCAGAGAGGAATTAAAAAAAAAAAAAAAAGAGAAAAATGTTGGTTTGTCCACTGAACTGTTGGTATTAGCAGGGGAAGGGTGAGAAGCATAAAGAGCCTTCAAAATTACTGGTGTCCCTGGTGCGATACGGTTTAAATTTTAAGCACATGTAATTTTTTTTTAAAATCATACTAATTGACATATGTTGTTCAGTGTTACTGAAATACCTATTACAGTGCTGGGAGGAACAGTTTAATGTTAACAGATTGAGAACTGTGTTCATAGATATTCAATTCTAGCTGTAATGACACCAAATATTTTAAGTCTCTTGCACATACCTACATATTCCTTCAGAAAGAAGCATTGTCCTTCCTCTGTGGTTGAACAAGAGCATGTCTCAATTTAACTCTCAGTTCAATAAAATGTTTCTATTCTGAATGTTACTTAAGCTTAAGTTTAGACATGTCAGTAAGTCCACTGTGTTTGATGACTGAGGCTAATCAGCATGTAGTTCACAGGCTGAAATGTTATTCCGAACGGGGTTTGATTTGAAAGTATGTAACCAAGTACATGTGGACACCAACATCTCTTTTAAAGTTTCCTCTGGAAACAGGCAATGAAATTATTTAATAAGTATTCATCAGGAAATCTGCTTTATTATGACTAAGTGTTTATAGTTAAGCCTAAACTTAGCTCTGCACTAGGTGTTGATTGAACTTTTGTCTGAAGTAGGCACACAGTCCATGACTGTGTGCATCAGTGAGAGATTTAATAATTGAGGTGGTCAAGTCATACTGTTGCCTGACAAAGGATATCAGAAAGCTTTTAGGCTTAAAAATGAACAACTCCATAAGGCCAGAGTTTGTCATGGAAACGTCATCACACCAACTAATTGGTGTTATTCGTTCACCCCATTAGGCTAATTATTTGTAATTGTTATTATTGTAGCATATGTCCAGCACTTAAATAGTGTATATTAGTGAGAAGAGTTGGAGTATTCATCAAGAGAAAGTGAGAAATTGGGTTGAAAATGCCAAATCAGGCAGACAGATGGAATTCAATGTTTTTTCTCTCACTTCGTCAATACTTGCAAACAAGGAAGCAAACAACCAATATCTCCCAGTTTCACAAGAAAAGAGTAAGAAGTCAGAAATACCATAACCACTGAAAGGCAGCTTGAATATAGAAACGCTCCTCAGGAGTGTATTCAGTTTCTCTGATACTGACTGGTACTTCTGATCCACTGAGACACACCGAGAACGGTAGAAATAGCCCTTTAGTCAACAATGAACAAAGATCAAATCCACAGAGAATTTTAACCACTGTATTTCAACTTCCTTCTGGTAGGAAAAAGAAAATAAATCAAAAAATAGGGTATATACAGAAAATCTATCACCATTGGGTTTGGGTTGGGTTTGGGTTGGGATGGTTTGGTTTGGTTTGGTTTTTACAGAAACCCCAAATCCTGCAGAGTTGTTTTGGATTAAGAGGGAAGAAAAGGATGGGACTCTTGCCTAAATGCCATGTAAATGTTTTTGTCTCCTTCCATTAAAATAGACATAATTAATGAGGAATCTGATTCTAAACTGTTCTTAAAGCCAGATCACATCAGCTGTATATTTTTGTTTATGATTTCTTTTGCACTGATAATGTGATTCATGCTAATGTGAGTTAAGAGTCAGAATTGAAAAATATTCAAAATCTGCAACTGTTTCATCTAGATTCCTGAGAGGAACTAGAGGTCCCTGAAACATTGCTCAGAATTACCCATGGTTATGAAAAAATGCCCTCTTTTTTTTGCATTAATATGCTTACAGTGGGCCTTGCAATATCCTTAAAAAAATAAGGATGTTGCACCCATCTGCATTCACTTAAGACCAGTGTGCTAAAATGTAATGCTTGAGCTCATGATGAAAGCTACAATCACTTGCCCTCACGGTACAAAACTGAAAAAAATGAAGAGTTCAGGATGAACTGTTGCAAATCAAGACTTCAAAATCTCTCTTAATCTACTTTTTGTTCAGTGTCTTTTATTACAAGAAGAGTCACTTAGATAAGGATATTTGGAAGCAAACAACACCGAACATTCCTATGATGAAGATGATGAAGCAGCATTATTGTCTTTCCAGTGCCACTAAAATGAAAGTTTCCATTTACATCAATTTTTTAAAATCAGGGGGGATGGATATTGTTTAACAAAGATCTCAAACAGAGAAGTTAAGCCTATTAGCCTGAATGTGACAGCTAATATGCTGATGTTAAGAATGTGCTTAAAGTCAACAGCTCCTGGCCAGGTATTTTGTCCCATTAAAGGGGAAATAAATATCAGACTGAAGAAGATAAAATTGTAATATAAAATGTATTAATATAATCAAGCATACTGAAGATAGTGCCTCTCTTATTTGTTAGTAAAAGGGGTGGTATGTGTTTCTGTAATGGATAAAAATATTATCTGTGAGAAAACATTCTGTTCTCTTACACTGAAAGCATTTTATATGAAACAGAAAGTTGCTCATTCATTGTTTTAATACCTAAGATCAGTGTCCATTGAATAGAAACTCAGGTAGTCCTACAGTCTTAACATCGTAAGTCCAAGCACCTTGCAAAAAATAATGGAAAAAGCATTTTAAAGGCTGCAGAAAGGTAACAGATTGGAAGTATTTTTTTAAAAAAAATGTGTCTTTTAAGATCTTTCATTACAAAACAAGCTTAATGTAAAATAAAATAGATTAAGAGATTGCTGATGTCCCTGCAACAGCAGTAGTCTGAGTGCACACTGTATATGCTTGATTAAGTGATTCTGATATCTTGATTTGGTTTGGCAAACAAAAACCTTGTCTTACTATAAGTCATTTTTACCACCTGGATTTGCATATACTTATGATATCTGTTATATTAATTATATCTATTTTCACAGGTACAGACATACCCCAGACTTGTGGCATCCATTAATAGATCAAGCAAGCCTGTGCAGCTGTGTTTTGATCAGTGGAAAGGTTTCCTGGCATCTGAGAACCAAAATCACCTTTTGGATGTGACAAGTGCATCTGAGTATCTAGCAAGTGAAAATCAAGGGTTTCTGTAAGGAAGGAGTAAGAACACCTACCACAAAAAATTAAAAGTAAAGTAACCTTTAATAATTGCAACAATGCAAACTCAATTGTATGCAATGCTCTCAGTTGGCATTTAGCCATCCATCATTTGCTAGCTCATAAAGCTGATTTGTACTCACCCCTCCTACCCCTGTTTCCTGGAGCTGTTGGCCTCTCTTCACCACTCTTTGCCATAGGCACAGATGCCTGAGACCCAAACACACTTTTGTCTCTTCCTATGGAACCCTATTTTTTATCGCATGCAGAAGAGGGGAGTTGTGAGCAGCTTGCTTTCTTCTTCACTGTTGAATGCCACTTACAAACTCTGTTGATAGACACTTGGAAGGTAACTGAAATGCCAGACAAGGAAACAGGTATAATTCAGAGGAAAATTGACCTTGATTGAATAGGGTCAAAGTGCTTCAACCACCTCTTTCATTTGAAGCTCCTCATTTACAGACTCACACTTCTTTCATTGTAGCTTAGGGTTGACATAAATACATGTGGGATCTGTGTTAGTCTTAAAGATAAGTTCAGCTAGACTTAATGAGTTCTGTGACTAATCAAACTCTGAAGAGAACACACACCAATTTCTCTCCTCAAACTGTTGCAACACCAAAATTGTTGAGAGCACAAAATTTTTTTTCAGAAATACGGCTTGGGTTATATATGTTAAATATTATGTCTAAGTGTTAAATAAGCCAATGAGGAAGCACAAAAAATACTAGCCTCTAAATTATGTGTCTAAGAATTTGAATGTTCATCTTGGGGTTTAGAAATTTAAGGCCATTCTTAGATATGTTTAAAGGCTGTAAAGCACTAAAGGCTTTTGGACAACATTCTTGTGGTCCTTTCCAGACCTGATCAGTACAGATACTTGAGCTTTTCTGGTGCTGTCTGTTATCCAGGCTATTTTTGCTGAGAAGGCTAAGAATGAAGACTTAACAAAATATTTAATGAAGTTTCACATAGGCTGTGTCTGAAGCATTTATTTGCTATATTATGCATGTCTTTAAACCTAATGTTATTTGTTGTTATGGAAATCCATGCTTTTTGACCCATAAAAAGTGGTAGCAACCAGCGTTTGTAGCTGTTGAGTAATTGTCAGTACTTCTGTTTTCATACTTTTTAAACAGCATCTTTCTCATTGTCCAAAATCACAGGCAAAAGAAGCACAGGCCTGGCTTCCTTTCTTACTACTAAGAATTATTTCTATCACACCAGCAGTAAATAGGGACCTGCAAAAGGTGTAGATCTAATTAGAAGCATTTTAATGTCCGTTTACACTGTTGGAGTAGCAGAGACGAAGCCCTTAGCTCTTCTGTTTCTTTGCTGGGAAGCGCTTCGGCTAGGACTGATATGGTCTGGGAACAGGGGTTTCATACTCTCAGGCTCCTGAACTGCTGAAGAACAGCTACAGCACAGACTTGCTTCTTCACATTTATCTTAGGTTAGTACATTCCTTTATTTAACTGTCTCTGATCTGACTATATCTGATCATTCCTTCATCTCATTGTCACTTAACCTTTTGCCCTCTACACAGACTAAGCATCCTATTGGATATCTCCCAAGGGAACTTCTTTTCTCCCCACTCCCCCTTCCTCCACTCTTTCTCCAATTTAGGTGCTTTACGCCACTTCTGGTAATTTACCTGATTGCTACGGAAGAAGCTGTTGATCTTTTTATAATTGCTGTTTTACTTAAAACATTGATTCTTTACCTCCTGTCTGTTTTCAGGTCATCACACCCCACTGGAGATTTCTCTGGTTTAATGAGCAGCTCAGAAAATATAAAGAGGACAAGATGATGGAGGTCCTTGTACATTCTTGTATTTGAAAGCAGCTCCATAGCATCTGCAAGAGGATTCTCGGCACCTGCCTTGTTAAACTAGTTGTCTAATATTACCTCTCCAGGCAAGTAAGATTCTGGCAATCATTATCGTCCTGTTCCACTTGCTCTCAGTCTTTTTGACACAGACACATTAATTCTCCGAAGCTCCTTTGGCAGGTAAGGAGCTCTCTCTTTTTTAAAATATGACAGATATTATTGAATATTTCTTTTAATCTGTTACTGCCATTCCTGGGCTAGGTGATAGTTTCTCTATTGAGATGTTAACCTGCAGCATCTTCCAATCACCGAACTCATTATGGAGCTCATTTGTAAAACGCTGTTGTTTAATTTACGACTGCCTAAGATGCTCCATCTAGCATAAGCTCTACAACATCTAATGTCATTCTCCCAACACTCTCACTGTCAAAGGTCACATAAAGCAAACGGTTGCTTTATACAGAAGTTCCTTCTAGTTTAACACAGGAGAAATGGCAGCTCTTGAGCAAAATTTGACCATATAGTTTCATAGGATGTGCTGGAAAGAAATGTGTGCAGGAAAGGAAGCCAATAATTCAGGTTCTTTGGTTCGCTGCAGGAAATGGCTCAACTGAAATGTACTGGCAAAAATGTCATCATTCTCTTCACTTTCAATTTCTCAGGAAAAAAAAAAAAAAAAAAGGTTGTCTGAGGAGACACAAATATATAAAACCAGAAAGACCTCCCAGGCTGACTTGAAATATGTTCAGACTACACATCCACTCCCTGCTCCCTACAACCCAGTAAATATGTCTTTGGCCTCACAAAGTATTTTATTCTGAACCCAGGAAGCCTCAGATTGACCTTGGAAATAAGATTCTTCATTTTCAAAGTAAATGTCTCAGCCACATTACAGGAGGAGTTGCATTTTTCTGATTGAAACATATAAAATATGTCTCTTTTGGCAAATGGGGCAGATTATACTGCGGGGAGCTGGTTGTATTCCCAATTACCTGACCATAGGCAATTTCGCACTCTTTTTCTCAACTTTTGTACCCCAGTACAATGCTGGTGGCAAGGCTAAAATATCTACTTTAGGCCATTAGGGGCAGGGTTGAGCCCATGTAAAGCACTAGAGCCGATCTCAATGACCTACCTTGCTGAGCATCTGGTGTATGTCTCTATAAAGATTTTGTTTTGTCTTCTTTTCAGGTTGCACTGGATGTTTTACAGCATTTGATATTGCAGTATCCTTTTAGCTTACCTTGAATCTCATTTGAGGTTTTAGATTGCATATGTCTGGATTTGATTAGCTTTGTCAGTTTATTTTCTTCTGATGTTTTTCCCCCCTGCCAGCTATGTTAACTCTTCTTCACCCAAGATAAGATCTCACTCCCTGATGGAATATAATGAAAATATGCTTTTGAAACAGTCTTTGCCATCAACTTCTGACAACACCTGACTCATACCCAGGTGTAAATTTCCTGGTCTGGTTATCAGTTCGCTGTAGCAAATACAATTTTGACACTGAAAATCATTGTGACCACAGCCTTCCTTTTCTCTGCCAATCTTGTTTAAAAGAGACCAAAACAATAAAGATGGACACTTTGATTGACATCTACAGTATTAATTGAATTAAACTTGCCTTTAATTCTAACAAAAGAGAAATAAAATAAGGTGATGCTTTTTCTAAATGAGCTTCTTAGATTTTGTTTCAGCTTGAGTATCTTACTTGACGCCAGCCAGAAGTGTTGAAATGCTGTCAGCTAGTGTTTTATAGAGGGTTCTGATCCAGGGCATCAGTGCAAACAACAGACTACCCAAAATGTGGCCTTTGAACCCACACCGTGTCCTGCTAAATGCTGTGCGCTCAGGGTTCCACTAGACTGTAGCCACATGGTGCAGATGTAAGAGCTCCATGGGGCCCAGGTAATATTCATACATCTGAAAAGGACTGCTATCCAAACAGAATGAACCTTTGAACTCTGTTAGGGTTTTGATATGATGTTAAGCCTCAGATTTATAAAGCCAAAACAGAACAAAACAAAAGCAGGGTTGCTTTCATTCTGTTTTCTGACTTTACACTAAATTGTCAGCAAAGCAGGCCTTTTACCTAATAACAGATGGCATACAATTCTATGGGATTTTCCCAGATTTGATGCACACACATCAAGTCCATTTACATGAGCATGGAAAATATTAAAATGACTACCAGGGCTGTGTAGTGTAAGACACCTGGAGCACATTGCTGCCAGCAAGCTTCTGAGGTGGAGATATTCTGGCACACAGTCATGGTTCTGGGGACTGGGCCATTTTTGACTCAGGTTATTGCATCTTTTGACACCTAAAGACATGTTCACCTCTGACCCAGAAACATCTGCAACGTCAAACTATAAAAACAGGAATAGAAATGTAGCCTTTTTTTTTTTTTTGGTTCCTTACTGTTATTTTTATTTTCTATTGAAAAGGATTTTAAAAGGCCTATGAAATATAAAATTGCTTTTTTGCCATAGTTGCAAAACTCATTTCACTTTTTATCTGAGATGAGCTTGTAGCAAATTTCCAGAGTTGAAAAACTAATACAATAACCTACTTGGAGGTCCACAGCCCAAAGCACTGAGCACAGCACAGCCTGCCTCTCCCAGTGCTTCAGGCAAGCAGGGGAACCACCACAGTGGCCGGCCTTTTCTTCATCCCACCATTCACCCCGGCTTTTTCTCACTGGTTTGTGTTGCCTGCAAAGTCCCTGTGTATTCTGATTTTCCTTCCTAAGTTAAGACTGACTGATTTTTACTCACCAAGCCCTAACAGGCAAGATTTATAAATATCTGGGCCATTACTGCTGCTCCTCTGACATTACCCATCATCAGAATACGAGTTCTACTGGCACTCCATGGGTGACTGTAGTTTCTCATATGAGGTACGGGTATACTAACCATTTAAGACCAATTTAAGTCTTTCTTTCACCTTTCTTGTTACGATTTGCTCCTGCAATTTATACTCAGATTTTTCTTCTTTTTTTTGTTTACTTAATTTTGCCTAATAACTTTTAGCTGAAAAAACTTGAGCTGTGATTCTTTCTGTGTGTCCGTTTGCCCTCCTATAGAATGAATTTGCATTATTTGTAGCAGAATGTGACAATCTTTGAATGAATGACACTATAGAAATCACCAGAATTATTATTTTGACTTTTAGCTATGATATAATGTAGTCATGTTTTTTATGTTTTACTTAACATGAGAGGTAGTATATGGCACAGAGCAACATACTATGTTGATAGGCGTGGTATTGCTATGGTTGAGTTTGCCAAAATTCAGCACATTTCCCATTGGAAAAAAACCCAAAAAACAAAAACCAAACCAACTTTGGAAAAGTTTGTTTTTTCTGAGTACAGGCATTTTATGTTAGAGCCTTACAGCTGATTCTGTCTCTCCTAAGTTATAAACCCTTGTGGATGCACCATAAAGATGTCCACCTAATGCAGAGAAAAGCAGATTAATTGATCATAGTAATATATTCTTATCCACTGAATAAGAGCATTCCACATATTGTTTCTTGTTTTGTTTCTGGCTTGTAAATCTTCATTGTAGAATACAAATGAAAATGACCAAAATATGTATTATTTATGAATAGGACTCTCAGATATTATGCTTTAGATTGATTGTGTTAGACAGGATATAACAGAAGCACAATAAGTCAATGAAAAATAAAAAGCAGCAAAAATGTTTCATGCTAAAAATGTAGTTCTAGTGACACCCCTTATATAAAGGACATTTCCAACACATTGACATTTATATTTATCACGGCTGTGTCTGTGATTTACAGTTGTCTGAGGTACTGAAAATCAGAAATATCCATGCACATACACACCCCTTTTGAATGATGGTAAGTCATAGACTGCTGCATTGCCCCTTATACAGCCATCTTTTCCTCCCCTTTTTATTTTTCTTCTCTAGCTTCAGGGACGCAAAGGAAGCAGTAGATCAATAGGGTGTCTTGACTGAAGTTGCCTGCAGCACTTCCATTTCTCAGACTGGACACTGATGCTAACTATCAATAGCAATAAGAGGCTGTCTCAGACAGAATTAAGGCTCCTTCTTCTGCATGGCTGTCTGGTGCTTACTGATAAACATCTTGTGCACAGGATTGCAACAAATAAACCATTTCAAGTGTGCAAACTAGCCACTGTCATTCTTCCTATTCATACTTGCTGCGGCGTGAAGGCACTGATAGTTATTTTCATACAGCTGATAACACACCAGATAAGGGTACAGACAGATAATAGTACAAAGGCATAATGCTATAAAGTGTGGCAAGATCATTGATGAAATTGTGTGTGCTCCTGTAGAAACCCTGAGACAACAAAAGGCAAAACTATTGACTTATGTTTAAACTACTTAAGAGAAGCTACAGCTAAATTTACCTATTAACTTCTGATTTTTAGGTAATGTTAAAGATATCCTGCCAAGCTATTTTATTCAGATGTTATTCCTTTTTAACACTCTTGGATTTGCAAGCTAGTCAGGCAATAAAAGCTATCAGGGACTGAATGCAGCTATGATATAGATGGGGAAGTGTTGCGCAGCATCATGGTCACTAGTCATTTGACCTGAGCTACACACCACACTGGCAGTTGCTAATTTTGGAAGAACTGAGCCTCTTTAGCCTCCCTCCCTGCAAAAAACTGATTTCACAACTGATCTATAGCTCTGTTGTGCATTCTTTGTTTTCAGCCTGAATAAGGTTGAATAATCAGGTTCTCACCCACCCACATGAAAATCCCCTGGCCTGGATCTTCTTGGTGGGAAGTCCTGTTTTAACTCTGCTTAAGTCAGATAACCAGTAGAGTTATGTCAATTTGCATCAGATGAAGAGCTCACATGTTAATCAGGGTTTATTTTTCTTCCAATTTTACTTTAACTGACTAGGGTGGGTGAAGTGTTTCAGATGTTCTGCTGGAAAATCAATAGAGCCCCATTTCATATCCTCCCTCTCTGGAGCTCTAACCATTTAAAGGAGCAAACAATTTGGCTCTCAGACATTTCCAGCTTTATATGAAGTGGTGCTTTTCAGATTAGGAGGCTGGTTTTCTGAGGGAAATTTCCATGATCCATTTCGAGTTTCAGACTATCCAAAACAAAATGCTTAAATAAGATTGTTTTCTCCCACAATAATTTTTATACGATTATGAATCTAACAAAGGCTGATGGTTTTTATAGGATGAGATCATTCTGAAGATAGTTCTGATGTTGTTGAATGCTTCAATTAGGATAGCTGATGAGAAAATAAACCAGAGCTTCCAAGACTTTAGGGACACCAGTTATGAATAACCTTACTAAAAATGTTTGCATAAGGAGACTCCTGAATATATGTCTATAAATATACGTATTTGCTTTGAAAGAAGTGAAATAAAATGTTAATTGGAATTTAATTTAGGGAAAAAAAAAAAAAATCATGCTACAACATGTATCTAATTACTTCCTGATAGACATTTTCACTTTTTTTGTCTCTGCACCATACCCTGCAATCAGACTTGCCCACAACAAAATAGCAGTATGGGGGTGGAATAGTTAATGTGTGTAGACTGTTCAGAATCACTGCTGTTATTAATTGTCCTTCATTATAGAACATGTACATTTTACATTAATACACTGATTAGTGAGACAGAGCGTGCAGTTTCTAGCTAGGGAAGCTGGAATTTCAGAAATAGCTTGGCTTTTCAGTTTGATTACTTTCTGGCTAGAGTGTTGGAGTCAAACTAATTCATTTTGTAAACATTACTGGTCATTCATGTACAGTACATTGCATGAATCAGTACAGGACAGTCAGACGGGTGCAAGTTCAAAAGTCCAGAAGGAAATTACTGTTTCACTGCATACAGTATAACCCCTGCACAAAGAAGGATCATATCTGTACTCTTTACTCAGGCAAAATTCCCACCCCCAAAAATGGAAGGTTTCCTTCAGCAAGGTCCTATTTGTTGATGAGCAATCCACCCCCTGCACCCTAACAGTCAGCTTTCAACAAATGTTTATATACTTCAGCAATACAGCTATAGCCTCAACATTTCTGCACAAATAGTAGGCCACAACCTTGCTAGTCTAAATTGGCAGAGTCCTGTTGGCTTCAGTGGCATTACAGTGATTTACAATAGCTAAGTTTTTCACTCCTTTTATTCTTCCCTCACTGCCTCTGGCAGAGTATACTCTACATACTTCTTTCTGCTGAAGAGTGGACTAATTTTAAACTATAATTAAGTTAAAAACCAAGCTCTTCATGCTATTAAAGTTTTCCCCCAATTTTAAGAGGGGCTCAGCAAAAAGGGAGATATGTTACAAAGGTGACCATGAGGTTTCTGTGGCACAAGAGTACTCAGCTGACAAGCGCAAGACTTGGGGCGCTGAGCCTGAAAGCCAGAAAAAAAAAGTAACTGGCTCTTTTGTTAAAAAAATGTTATATATATATGTATATATAGACACATACAAAAAAATCTGGTTTTACTGCTTCCACTGAAGAACTTTATTGTGTGTGTTAGTTTTAACAGCAGTTACACAGAGATATAAGCACACAGTTGTGTATTATAATATTTGTTTCTCAATGTCACTAAGCCAGAATTCTTTAAAATGATATGAAGTCTTTCTTCATTTTTCCCCAAGTTTTTCATGACAGGAAACATTAGTAAAGCGCTTTTTTTTTTTTTTTTCTCAATGGTAAGTGACTTGAAGCTGGAGACAGAGAAATGGATTACATTACATATTTTCTACACAAACATAGGGATTAATTTAAATGATCCCTCTAAATCAAAATAGCTCAACTTTTTGGCAGCCTTTGAAGTTTAATGAATGTTTATTCTTGCCATCAAGTGTAGGTTTTGGGACACCCTGCAGGACCACTAAAACAAGATGATCTAAAGTTATTTATATAAAATAAGCCAAAGTCAAGGTGTTTGTATTAAAGTTATGAAGAAAATGCAAGTATTTAAAAGCAGCTAAAATTTTGTTTAACAAACTCTATGTTAAAGATGCAGTTGCTCCCGCTGTGCTGTTGATGTCTACAGATTAGGGCATATACATTAACTACAGTTCTGATGATTTCAAAAGTAGACTTGATATAGAACAGGTCCCTTTTGCAGCTTTCATATTCTCCTAGGTCTGGTTTCCACTCTTTTAGGGACACAGAAAAGCTAGTTTTGCTCTTATCTTTCAAAATACATTTGAAATTCCTTTCAAATGTCTCTTATCAAAGTTGACAAGAAGTACCTATTACTTACAAACATTTCAGTGTGGGTTTTCTGTAGAAGAAAATTAAATCAGGTCATGAGATGTAATAAACCAGGCACAGGATTTCCAAATACATTTTATTTCTTTCATGGTTAATACTTTTTGAAGTGCACTGTTGAAGTGCTGCATAAATGTAAAACCTACTTTGCCTCTGATGACTGTGATTGACTAAAACAGTAGGTAATCTTCTTGGAGATATTTAGCTTCTGATAATTCAGTCATATAGACAATCTCTGAATTTATTTTTTTTTTTTTTTCCTGGAGGGACATTTTCTCATGTACAAAAAATCCTTGAAAACTAGATATTTTTATATCTAAAATTCACATCATGTCTTGCTGCTAAATTGCCACCTTAGAGGCCTTTTTAAATTTCATTGAAAATGCATATTAAATCAAAGTGATAGACACATGTAATGTAAAATGTCTGTCAACAATTAGAATCCCATTTGGAAGTTTGTAAAGCATAACAATTTCAAATGAATTTAAATTGAGAAGGAAAGTTTTTACATTGAGAAGGAAAGTTTTAGGCTACAGTATTGCAATTTTGTACAGAACAAATCCAGATTTTTTTTTCCCTTTTCTGAGTTAAAGAGAAATAAAAGAGCCAAAGCTTCTAATGTAGTTTACCATCATGTGTCAGCCAAGCAGTTTCATTTTTTCCACAATACAGTTCAAACTATATTGATTGCTTGATTTTGAAAGATATAATAAAGCAGTAAATACGCAAATAATATAGTCCAATGTAAAATGTGTTGCCCTGTCACAGAATCATAGAATAGCCCAGGTTGGAAGGCACCTTAAAAGATCACCTGGTCCAGCCTTTTGTTTTCAAGGAACCTAGAATACATTGCCATTGAGCCACCTGACAAACTTGCGTCCAAAATGTACTGAAAAGTGTGACTGGTTTCATCGGCTAGACCAAATCCCTATCCAGTAACATCTGGGTGGTTTGAAAACAAATGCTTTAAAAGAAACTTCACAAAATTTCCTTTGTTGTCTTCTAAGATGATAAGTTTTGCACAAAAACCTCCTGGACATTCTGAAATCATAGGATCCACAGGCAAACTGAGCTACTGAAGCACTGAGGCCAAATGCCTCCAAGATAGTTTTGACCCTGGCTCTTGGCCATGCAGCCCCGCTACCAAGGTCTTCTCTACCTAAACAGGGCCTGAGGTTGGCAGTCAAAGGGGTACAGAGTTTGGGCTAACACATGGATTCTCCCAGAGACTTGGGTCTACCAAAACCTGGCATTAGTTTAGGGTTTATAGCTCATATTTATTGAATACAGTGTAAACATCTACAACGCATTTTGTTGTAAAACTAAAATATTTTCAATTAATTTCAAATTTTGAAGCATATATTTAGTTTTAGTTTTATAAAATGCATGTTTCCAAGCAATATTGCACAATGCCATTGAATTCTCTGTAGTATTACATAGTCTTTTAGGTAGATACACTTCCAGTGCCGATATACTTGTGCATAATTCTTCCACATTAAATTGTGGGTGTTTCTAGACATTAGATTGATTTTTTTAATGAGAAGGAGAATAAGGAAGCCGAATAACAAGACATTAAAGCTTATCTTACAGTTAATTTCAGAAAGGAGAGTCAGTCCCACCAGAACTTTCTGTGGTATGTTAATAGTTACAATGATTGCAAAAATGATTGTGTGCAACCACAAAAAATGGATGCAAATGACCAGTGACAGTTTTTATCTTTGGTTATTTAGTATTTCTATCATCTTTGAGTAATCTCCTCGAAGAGCCAAGACTACCTGCTATTAGCAGATTTGAACAGGTGGTTTAAGGAGCTGTGCTCTTAAAATGTCATGGTTGTTTTGCTTATAGAGAAGCAGTGAGTGCTTTCCCAGTCACCAGCAAGCAATTCCTGAGGACCTCCCTGAATATAGCAGCCAGGAGCAGCTACAGGATTTTGTTGCTCCAGGCAAAGCATTAAACATAGGGCCCTCACAAGGCATAGTCACTGGCACAAGAAAGTGTTACTAAACATTTTGCAGCCCTAGGCAGCTGCCTGCCCTGCATGGCTGGTGGTGGTAGTGCTGGCCCTGAGTGCAGATTTACCTATCTTTCTCCCATGAGGCTCATGTCTGTCTCACATTTTACCTTTGCACAGAGTTTACCTAATTGCTTCTGCTCCATGTGACACCCGTCACTGAACATGGGCAGGTTTTGTCCTGCTTTAGAGCAGTCTGTTACTGGTGGGGCAAAGGAGCAGCAGGTTTGGCAGCCCTTGGAGACCAGCACTGCCTGAAATTGAGTTTTGCTATTAGAAAATTCTAGGAGTGAAACAAAGATTAAGTGAATGATATTGCTTGAACAGAGCGCAGCAATGTTATTGTGCTGTGAGATGATATGTACAGTGTCAGAGAGGACAGTACTGAAAGGGGAAGAGGGAATGAACCATATTTACCCTTTGTTTAATTCTACTTAATTCAGCATGTTTATAATGCATTTGGCTCTATGTTTTCATGAAACTGTTATTCTTGTGTATTGTAGCTTTGCTTGTGCTTTTGTGCAGCACTAAAATGGAAGCTGCTTCAACTGCAGAAGGAGCCTGGTTGGGTAAACTTTAGAGAATAGAGAAAGTGACTTCAAGCCCTAAAACGTATGGGAGTGCAAAGGTATGCAGCTGCCAACTAAACATATCAACAAGAGACATCTTACTAAGAGGTATAGTATTTACATGCTAATCAATGTCACTAGTTCTTCTCTAGATCTTTTTTCTATGTAGCAGTTGTTTACGCTTGTCTGAAGTTTGTAATGGGCCTGATCTGGCACACTCACACAAATACAGCTTCTCTCAAAACCAGTTTGTATAGACTGGGGGCTTAGGCACATATTTTATTTGTAAACAGCTGGAACAGCTTAAGAAGTTACCGTACCACGCACTGTTACCCCATACAGGAGATTTCCATCCCTTGCTGATGAAGGATGTCATGCAAACATTTTTGCTAATGCTAGCACAGCACAGACTAGGAGAGCCCACCCGCCAACTGCCCCGGCACAGCGGGTGGGATGACAGCTTTCAGGCACGGGGCAGCGACAGGCAGTGGTCAGGAGCAACATGCTCAGTTGTTACTGTTCGCCCCTGCTCATGCGCAGTTCTAGACTGAGCCACTGCCCATGCTGCCCTGTCAATGCTCTGCTTCCGGCACAAAGATGAATTTTGCCAGTAACATGTTCAGGATTGGGTACTTGCATCGCAAACTTATGAGAGCAAGGGGTTTTTCATAGCCTCAGAAGTGAGTACATGATGTATCCTTGAGCTTTACAAATGGATGTAGAATAAGCAGTAGTGTTTGATATAAGCTCTTCCTAAATGCACTATGTTGAGTTACATTCAAGTACGATTCTCCCCCTTTTGCTTTGCCTGCTGCAGTACATACATGATGCAATGATGGTCACATTGCTGAACCGGTACAGACTGGGGCTACTTTCGCTTTTACATGTGTGATTTTTGCACCAAATGCCTTTACTCACGGTTTAAGTCCTTGTTTAGGTGGTGCTTCTAGGGTGTAAGCAGCTAGGAGCGAGCTCAGATGAGCTTAATGACTGTGTACGGTCCTGGGAAGAGCTAGCTAGACTGCAGAAAGCTGCTTACAATATGCAAATAAAAGTGTTCTGCAATCCTGGGATGGAATGCAATTTGAGATGAAATCTGAAGTTCCGTGAAGAAGGACCAAAACATACGTAACTCAGGGTGAGATTTAAGAAATAGTTTGTACAGCCAGGTGAAACTCGTCCTTACAATATAAAGCACGTAAAGATGGAAGTAATTTTTCTAACCCCAAATCTGGTTTCTGGATTTGTGAGGAAGGGTCTTTTTTAAGTCTCTTTTTGAGGGTTGCTCTTTGAATCTTGTGACTTGAACTTTTCTTAGGGAAGGAAAGGAAATTGTGAGTTTCATTTTCTAGGTGGTAACTGTATGATCTTGGGTTTATGGAGCAGTAGTTTTCAAGGCTGCCTCTGGGTCACTGATGTAGTATCTGCTGATGGCTCAGTCAGAGCTGGCTGGCAGCTCAGTGTTCAACTCTTCCCCCTCTTTCCTGCTGCAGAATTATTCTAAGAAATCAGAAACATGTGGAGGTACCTTTTGAGGTAGGTGCTGGTTGTTTTTGCCGTCTGAACACTAAGTGGTCACTAATGGAAGAAAACAAAACTGCAAAACTGTGGCTGGGGGATCAGGTTGCTCCATGAGGAAATGGGCTCCCCACAAAACCCAGATTATGCGCGTGCAAGTCTGTGAGCAAACATATTCACACTCAGAGGAATACGTTTTGCACACTGCCACTGCAGACCAATTCTATTAACAAGCTGGACCAAACTGGGGGCAAAAGGTGGACAGTAAGGACTCTGCTTACCTAAGGCATGGAAAGCAGAACATTATTCATGAGGCATTTACTTTATTGCAACTAGCAGCTGCCAAGCCAGCTTCTCATGTTGATGCAGAGAGTATGACAATTTTCACGTTGTAAACACCATGCATTAATCAGGGCACCTCGATATTATGAAAACAAAATGTATGTACTTATAAATACTTCCACTGTATCTGAATCAAAAATATGTTATGAAAATGAGAGGGGGTGTTGTGCTCATTTTGTCAGTCAAGACATTTGGGACTCTATGGGAACATTTCCCATGAGCTTTGAGATATATTCATCCCATAATTGCTGCGTATTCTCCAGATTAAAATGAAAACTTAAAAGATAAATAAAAATGCACACTCTGCAAATCTGATTTGTTAGCGAAAATCTTTCTGTGACAACAACAGGTCTTTGTCAGATGAGTTACCTTGCAGAAAATCATCTGTAAGTTTTATTTCAGAGAAAATTGCCATGTGAGATTTTGGCCTTGTATTTGTGTTTTGACAGACTACAGAATTTTTGTGTAATTTTGTTTCAAAGGTAAGCAAATCCTAAGAGAACAGTCTTTTAAGAACACTTTATTTTTCCTTAAATATCTTGGAAAATACAGCCCTCGGTCCTGCTCTTTCATTTGGTTTTAAATGGCTCAAATCTCCCTATTTTATATTTATTTAAACAGTACTTTGACAAAGAAATGATAGCTACGATATTTTTTTAGAAACTGACACTAAGACTCTCTCGAATAGATACCCAGGTATGGCAATTGGGACTGTGAAGCTTTCCTACTGTATAAAGGCACTTTTCTTAAAGCAAGATGTGTGGAGGAAATCTTGACTGATAGCTAGTTATATCTCATCATCTGATATCAGATGGGTTTTTTTTCTTTTCATGACTCTTCTTTTGACATGTACATATTTCAGTGTCTTTTTTTTTTCCTCTTTTCCTTGTTCTACCCGGAGTTATTTCTGTGATGAGAGACATCACAATATGTCTTTGGAAGATGTCTTTGCAGCCCAGAATGGGTTTTAAAATACTGTATCAAAGGCTGGAGAAATCTCTGTCACTTAATTTCTAAACTTCTGGTTTTCTGGTGGAGGCACATGGTGGCTTTACATAGCTGATATAGTAGGATATTAAAAAAAAAATTAAATTAAACTAGGATGTAAAGGCATGTGGCTTGCAGAGAAAACTTCCCCTGTGGCATCAAATAAAATTCTTGGTTCTCTATAGAACTAATAGACTCATTCTGTCCATACATGATGACCGCCGTGTAACAAATTGGTGAGAAAGATTTCTGACCTAAGCAGCCTACCTGAAATACCCTTTAATTTATTTCTTTAACCTAAAAAAGGTACATAAAGGATAGAGTGATACCTTGGAATCAATAATAATGTTGAAATCAAGACATTTTCTCAAGCGTATGGTATTTAATAAAAAGAAAAAAAAAAGCTTATTTTTTAACATGGGAAATAAGACATTCTGCTATAAAAAAATATCTATCAAATAGAGGAAATAATGATGGTTGCAGAATGTGAGAGTACTTGTAATTACTAGCACTCCCTCGATTCTCTGTGTAGTCATATAAAAGTGCATGGCAGTCTTTTGCAGTGCTGCATATTTATCTTTCTGTATGTTTTTTTTCCTGCCTTGTGGGCTGCACGTACAGAATAGTTGCCTGTACACTGATGTGGAATACTGCTGGTATTTTTTTATCCCTTGGTTTTTTAACTCTCTTGCCCGAAAAAGAGGATTTTTCCATCCAGCTTGTTTACTTCATGATTTATGTCTAAATTGACAGAGTCCTTCGGAGGCATTCGTGTTAAATTTGAAACAAACATATTTAATGCTCGTGTTGTAATAAAACAGCTAAAAGAGCAGATTAAAAAGATATGCACAGAGGGGTCTGATTGATTGAGGGATTGATTTTACTACTTTTCCCGTAGGTGGGTAGTGATGGCTGTAAATCTCTTGATAATCATTTCAGAAGCACCTTCATCAATAAAGTCAGAAGGGACAGCTAGGCGTAAAAATTTGCCAGCCATCAGGTCAAACAAAAGGCAGCAAATGTGTAAAGAAAAAATTGAATTAAATAATCCCACCTTGGCCGGTTGTGGCATTAGTCATGTTCATTTTTATCTCGAGGGCGGGAGAGTTCCCCATCACTGCGATTCTCTGGGATCTGGGGAGGGAGAGAAGGGGGGAGGCTCTTTCCCTCTATGTTTTTTTCCTTTTTTCCGTTGGCTCAACTCGTATTGCTTACGATTCAATTATGTGGCTAAAAGCTTGTGTTTGTGAGCAGTGATCAATTATTAGTTGTCAGCAATAATGGAGAAGGATTAAATTCTGGTGTCCCCTTCCCCCCAACCCCCCCCCCTTTTTCTTTTTCCTGGGGAGTTTTCATTAGAAAATATATTTGCAAAAAGAAAAGAAGAGAGCAAGGGAAGGGGAACCTGACAGCATGTCAACAGAAGTAGTCATACCTAAACCAACGGAGTCACAGGACTGGCCATGTCCATGCTGAATAGTGTGGTTCAGGCTATTGATAATAAAACAATCCTCGCTTGCTGGTGCTCGCTGCCCCTGGGTAGCTGCGCCCCAGGACTGTCTCAAGAGTTTATTATACATCGGAGCACAAAGCCAAGTTCCCAGCTGACTGCAGCATCTGGAAGCCTCTAATTACCCGCATTTCTAAAAGATATGTAACCTGGGTTGGCTGAAAAACGGGCTTGCTGGAGAGGTCAGCTGTAGCGACGTTGGAAACTCTTGGGTGGTGCATCTTTTTCTAGTTTCAAAAAAGGGCAAAAGTAGAATACAGAAGATGAAGAGAGGGAAGAAGGAAAAGTAAAATGGAAAAAAACCGGGGGGGGGGGGGCAAAGGGAAGAAAAAAAAAAAAAGGGAGAAAAGAAAATTAAGGAAAATAAATAAATAAATAAATAAATAAAAGGAACAACTATCCTGCTAACTGCAAAGTGGGTATTTTTCAGGGTGAAAATACGGACGGACGGGTCTCACGGATCAAGACGGCGCCCTCAGCGCTTGGCCGGGCCGGGCCGGGCCGGGCCAGGCTGACCCTACAGTGCCGTCGCCGCCGCGCACCGGCCGCCTCCGACAGGCTTCAGGAGTGCAAATTTGCAGAAAATATTAAATCAATTGGATCTCCTCCCCCCCCCCCCCCCCCCCACCCCCTCTCCCCCTCCCCCCCACCCCCCCCTCCCCCCCCCACTCCACCCCATCCCAACCCGACCCCCCCCACCCCCTCCCAACCCCCTCCCACCCCACCCCACCCCATCCCATCCCACCCCATCCCATCCC
>WYDI02033445.1:0-12619 GCA_009867235.2 Psittacus erithacus | reverse complement strand
TTGGTTTGTTTGTTCATGGCTTTTTGTTTGGTGGTTTGGTTTTGTTTTTTTTTTTTTGGTTTGGTTTGGTTTGGTTTTCCATATTAACATGAATATCTTTTTGAGTTCAATAATTGAGAAAAAAATAGGGGTGTTGTTTATGCTTTGCTTTGTTGTATATTTGTGCCTGTACTGACATAAAAAAAGATATGTTTATACGTAATATACAAAAAGGAGAAAGCAGTAACAACGCAAACAAAAAATTTACAAATCATACTGAATTATTTCAGCAATACAGTTCAGGACAACAGTGGTGGGTTGACCCTGGCCAGCAGCCAAGCTCTACACAGCTACTGGCTTATTCCCTCACCTCAACAGAATAGGGGACAGCATAGGAAGAAGAGAGAAAACTCATGGGTCATGGTAAAGATAATTTTAAAAGTGAAGGAAAGAGGAAAAGAAAAAAACAAAAACCAAAGCAAAAAGACCCAAGTGATGCAAGGGCAACCACTCACAACCTTCCACAGGAAGACCAACACCCAGCTAGTCTCCAAGCAATGCCTACCTTCCCAAAACCATGTCCACTCAGGTTTTTTTTTTTGCTGAGTACGATGCTGTATGTCATGGAATATCCCTCTGGTCAACTCAAATCATCTGCCCTGGCTGTGTCCCCTCCCAGCTTCTAACCGACGTCCAGCCTACTCGCTGAGGGGCAGCATGATAAACAGAGAAAACCTTGACTCTGTTCAAATACTGCTCAGCAATAACCAGAACACTGGTGTATTATCAACACTGTTTTAGTCACAAATCCAAAACCAGCAGTATATGACCTGCTATGGAAAAAAAATAACTCTGTCCCAGCCAGACTCTTTGCAACAGCAACAGCAGAATTTAGCACAGATTGCGGGTAGCTGGTTTACAGGGTACAGATGCAGCACGTGGATTTTGACAAATCCAGCATGCCCCGTACAAAACACTTTTCTTTAAAGAAGTGCACTTATTTACTTCGAGTACACTTGAAAGATATGAGTATGAATAACAGTCAGATGCCTTAAGCATACAATTATTTTGTAATTTACAATTCTATTTAGTAAGATAAAAATAAATCCTATGAAATCTTGTGTCATAAACACATCCACCTTACTTAAAGCATGACTGCTGCTGATTTTCTAATTATAGACTAGGAATACCTTAGAATGAAAGTAAAAGTTTTGAAAAGTTGTTACTTTTAGAGGAAAAAAGTATGCTAATAAGAGAAATGATGGAGAAATATAGGCATTTTGAAATTACATACCACCAAATAGGACTGAAATAACACTTTCCTTCTCGGCTACTCCTGAAACATACACTCTTGTGTTGTAAATATACAATTTCTTTAAACCTATCAAACCCTTGCAGCTGGAAAAAAAAAAAAAAAAATGTGTAAAAGTGTAAAATAAGAAGTTGTTTTAGTGTAACAATGAATGCAAATTAAACATTTAGACTGCTGGTTTTTTATCTCATTAAGACATGATCTTTCCATGGATTGTTTGCTTCAATTGCATTGAATTATTAACATTTTGTCTTCAGCAAAATTCTCTAAAAGTTCAAATACAACTTAAAATCTTAGTTGACATTATTTGACTTTATTTAACTCAAATTGTATACCTTCATCTTTTCTTTTAACAGATACATACATGAGTATAGTCAGGACTTCCAAACTATCATTAAATACTACAATAACAGAAATTCTGGTGACAATGAAGAAATAGGGAGTTTTGTGCATGTTGACACAGCAGTCATCATATAAGATTTTAAAAGACAAGAAATAATTCAATGCATACTAGCTGAATAAAAAACAAGTATAATGATATTACAGTTGTCTATAATAAGGTAGTCTTCATTCTTTAACTATAATGCACCATTCAATGACAATTTGGGGACTTAGCTATATAAAGACACTGATTTTCAGAATGAACTAATTATTTTTCCTGATTGTCCTGGGTTCAGCAGTAGCAGTCATTTTTCTCCTTCTTAGTAGCAGGTACAGTGCTGTGTTTTTGACTTTCAGCCTGGGAATAACGCTGATAACACCAGTGTTTTTAGCTACTGCTTAGAATGTTTAGAATGACCAAGGACTTTCTGAGCCTCATGCTCTGCCAGGGAGGAGGGGAAGCTAGGAGGAAGCAGAGACAGAATAACTGTTTCAAACTAGTCAAAGAGTTATTCCATACCACAGCACATCATGCCCAGGATGTAACTGGGGGCAGTTATCCGGAAGGGCGAGATCACTGTTCGGTCAGGCTTAGTGGTGAGCAATTATATTCTCTCCTCTTGTTATTTCCCTTGTCATTGTTATTATTGGTGGTAGCAGTAGTGGTTTGTGTTATACCTTAGTTACTGAACTGTTCTTATCTCAACCTATGGGAGTTGTATTCTTTCGATTCTCCTCCCCATCCCTCTGGGAGCTGAGGGAGGAAGCAGGGGAGTGAGTGAGAGACTGCGTGGCTGATTTACGGCTTGGCTTAAACAACGACACTGATCAATACATGCTTGTCTATTACCTAGTGGCCTGTTATCTTTCTGTCTAAAATAAAGTCTTATATTAATCTTCGCTGTGAACATATGCTCTTGCTAATACAGAGAAAAAAGTTATTCAGTATTTCTTCAATTTCAAACAAGGAAACACCACTAATGTGCTTTTTATTATTTTTAGTCACCACTGAAATGTCACTTTTCTTCATATTTAGTTAATATTATTAAATTTACCAGGGTCAATAAAGGAACATTATGACATATCCTAAGGCTATTATGACACATAGCTATGAATCTAGACTATGTCTGCGCTTACAGAACCGGAAATTTCCAGGTCTGGATAAACATCCTGACCATAGGACCATGGAATGATTCAAGTGAGAAGGGACAACTAGTCTAGGGGGAGGTCTCTACTTCAACCTGCCACTCCAAACAGGGTCAGTGATAGGGTCAGACTAGATTGCTCAGGGCTTTATTCAATTGGATCTAGAAAACCTTCAGAGATGGATACTGCAGAATAACTCTGGATAACATCCTCCACTGTTGGACCATACTCATGAGAAAAAAGTTTTTCTTCATACCCAGTCTGAACAGCTCCAGTTTAATTTTTAGCCCATTCTCTTGTCCTCCTGCCATGTACTCCTTTGAAGAGCCCAACTCCCTCTTCCCATAAACATCATGCACTGGTCTAACACTTCTAGTCACTTCTTCAGGCTGAACAAGCTCAGCTCCCTCCGTATCTCCTCACAGGGTGGGTGTTCTAATGGACAGGCATCCTGGTGGCCTCTGTTAAACTCACTCCTGTGTATCAATGTCTTTACTGTATTGGAGAAGATAAAATACTTCCAACTGTATTTGAAACAATACTCTAGATGTGGTCTACTGAATACTGAGTACAGAAGGATAATCCTTTCTGTTAATCTACAGGACATGCCGTTAGTAAACCCCAGGATACTTTTGGTCTACTTAACAGTTTAACACCTTTCTGCTGTTTTGCATTTAACAAGACTAAGGTAAGAATAGCTCTCACAGCTCCTAATAAACTCCCACTGCTGTCCCTGATCAGAGGATGTCTGGAGGCTTTGTTATAGCTGATCCCTGATTAGGAAGGGTCAAGCACTTTTTTAGCCCACTCTAGGGAGATGCCTATATACCAGCTGGGCTCAGAGCACAGCTCTTAGAAGCAGTCCATGAATAGAACTCTGTGCAGTAGGGCATGAGGAAGAGGCTAATAAACTTATCCTTTTCAGCGTGCACATTCCTGAAGTTGATGATAACAAGGTGTAGTTCCCAGATACTACTGGAGATGCTGTCCCTTTGCTGCTCAACTCATGCATCCACGTGGATCTTCAGAAGGAGGAACTTTGTAAGCCTCAGGCTGTGGGGAATGCCTGGGAGCCTCTTGCTTGGGGCATGTGACCTGGCATGCAGTAGGTATGGAACTGTGCTGCTTGGTGAAAGGTCTGCATGAAGAGGTCAGGAGACTGTATAGAATAACAGGGGATGAGAAAGAAGCTGATAGTCTGAGAAAATCTATCTCTTCAGGAGCCTGAGCTTTCAGCTGCAGAGGGATGGAAAGAGCCTGTGCTTAAGACTCTTTCATGCTGGAAACCATGAGGAAGCAATCTCCTGCCCAACTTTGGGACTTGCAGTTACAGAATAGGTTCACTGCTCCCATAGCTCATAAGGAGTGTGGATCACTGTCAAATGGAGCATCTCTGGTGGCTGAGTGTGAGCCATTTGGAACCATCAGAAGGAAGCAGTGAATGACTGTGGTAGGAGACTCTTCCATCTACTGACCTGATTACTCATCTAGGGAAGCCTGCTGCTTGTCAAAAGCTTGAGTTCAAAGATTATGGAGGGGCTGTGAAGGCTCATTAAACCTTCTGAGAATTACCACTTGCTGCTCTTCTAGGCACCCTTGACACTGACGAGGGTAACCTGGGAAGTACCAAGTGTGAATACAGTGCTCTGGGAGAGTGGCTAAGGATATGGGGGCTGAGATGTTCTCCTTCCTGCTGGTGAGGTAGAATGGTCTGAGGACTTAAAGGATCTTCCAAGTTAACAACTGCTTCCATTAATTATATCTGTAATGCTGTTTTGATTTCTGCAACTGTGGGAATCTCTTTGAGGGTCCACAGCTTCTTGGAAGATATAAGATCCATTTAATTGTATAAGGTAAAAGTATCTTTACCAACCGTCTGATCATCCTGGTAGGGAGAGCTTTGAACTAGAAATGATGGCAAAGGCAGTTACTCATCCACAAACAAGTAAGGAAGCTAAGGATAGCATGGGGAAGTGTGGTGGAAATGTTTAAAATTGATGGAAATAATAAGAAAAAAAGAAAAGCATTGCAGTAAGTGAAACAGAGGAATATCTAAACAGGTCTGTGTCCTTCTAATGTTGGGAACTCAGAGCCCTCCAAATGGGGTCTCATGAGAGCGGAGTGAACTCCTGTCAGGAAAACCTCCAGCATGGTTCTTTATGGGTGGCAGTTCCTTGAGGAACAGTAGTCTGTTCTATCATGGTCTCTTCCATAGGATGGAGAGAATATCTGCTCTGCCATGAAGTTTCTCCTCCTCACATTGGTATTTCTTCCATTTATCACTTTTTGTTCAGCCTTCCTCTCTGTCCAGTGCTTTCTGCCCTTTCCTCTTGGAAAGCATTCCCAAACATATGAGGTACAAGGAGGTGACTAAGACCTAGTTGTTTTGTACTTAGAAAGGGGAGGTGATGCTTGTAGAAACTGATAGATGTCTATAATGAGGGTACTCTCTCAATAGCTGACGGGAGAGCAGTAGAAACTTGTTTACACTGATTAGTAAAGCCATCATCACAGACAAGCTGACAACATGCAGGTTAGATAAGTGGATAGTGAAGTATATTGAAAAGCTGCTGAGCAGCTAGGCCCAGAGGGTTGTGATGAGTAGCACCAAGTTCATCTGGAGACAAGTCATTAGTGGGGCCAGTAGTGCTCAAAAGCTTCATAAATTACCTAAATCATTGTAGAGAGTGCACCTTCAGCAACTTCCCAGGTGGTATAAAACTGTGAGAAGTGGCTACACCACATGAGTGTGATGTCCTTCAGATGGATTTATCAAGCTGGAGAACAGAGCCATGCAGAATCTCATGAAGTTAAGAAGGAGAAAGTGACAAATCCTGTATCTGGGGAAGAATAAGTACCGGTACGTGCTGGGTGCTGAACAACAGCTGGAAAGCAGATTGCAGAGAAAGACCTTGGGGTCCTGGTGGACATCAAACTAACCAAAAGCAATCAATACATCCTCATGTCACAAAAGGCCAGCAGTATCCTAGACCTGCCAGCATGTTGGGGGAAGTAATGCTTCCTCTCTACTCAGAACCAGTGAGGCAGCATCCTTAGTACTGTGTTCGTTTTTGAGGTCCTGGCCCAAGAAAGATATAGATTTACTGGAGTAGAGCCATAAAGATGATGACGGTACTGGCACATCTCTCACATGAAGAGAAGCTGAGAAAGCTATTCCCAGCAGAATGTGCTTTCTGTCTCAACTGTTGACAATGAAAGGAGTAAAAAACAATCTGAATGGAACACAATATTCCCCCATGACTGGACTCTAGTGCTCCCAAACACTCTTAAGTACAAGCTCTGAAAAGAAAGGTAAAAATCTACTTGTAAGAGAAACAGGAAAACATCAGGAGTTACTGAGATTCTTCAGACTCTGTTTTAACAATTTCAGTAAATTATTTCTGAAGTCTTTATGTAAACTGGCCAAAAATAAGGACAGAGAGACATGGTCTGACCAAAACTGATAATTTGCCTTTATTTCACTTAATGTACCAGTGAAGAAAAAGCCAGAATCAGCTCAGGATGTGTTCCTGTAGACTTCCGTATGAGATGTAGACTTTCTCAGCTTCTTAGGTCTATTCTGAATCCAGATTTGTCCCCACTACTCAAAAAAGAGCAGAAAATGAGTTGTGAAATGTGGATTTGAAGATTGTTCATGGGATGATGAAATTTATGAAATATAGTTGCAAATGGTACTACTTAAAGCACTTCCTTCTGTGTGACTATTTATGACATGTTACATTCCAAACCTTGTTATAGGCGATAATTGAGCACAGTGTATATATATGGAAAAAATAATATATTAGCCTAACTAAAATCTCAACAACTCAAAATACAGGATGTTTTAGTAGTCCAGTCACAACAATACAATGAGGTTTTGTAGTACAATTGCTGCTACAGTTAAATAGGGGCTGTCCCTTTTCTCTGAGCTTATGCTTACCCTTTTTGCATCCACTGGATCTAAGGCTGACAGTGACAGTTCTCCAACAGAGGGAGAGAGGGGGCACATGGAGCTGCCAGCATTCTGCCTGCTCCACTGAAAGGAGCATGATGGTGGATGGAATCCCCCCTCTGTTTTTGTTTGTGCTTAGGTTTATTTTTATCAGTTTTCTCATCCAGCTTGCATCCTTCTCTTGGGCTGCCAGCTGCAGCCCCTCAAGTCCTGCACACACAAATGTCTATGCTTTGTCAGGCAGTGACTGGGGGTACATAGGGCGGTGTCATCCCTTCCCCAGTGGAGCCACCCAAAGAGCTGAAGCTGGAGCAGGGGAAGCAGCAGTCACTGGGCCCGGGGAAGGGGTCGAACCAGCAAAACCCAACTCAGGCCATGACAAGTCTGAGCCCCTGCACTGCCAGCTTACACACAGCAGGGCCTTCCCCTGCTTAGGGCAGAAATCATATTTACTGGGCTACAGAAAAAAAAGATACAGGAGCTTAATCACATTAAATGTTGTGACTTAAATGTATACCTGTGCCTACATGCTTTTAATCCTTTGCTTTTCTGTCAACTGGAACCTAGGCAATGATTCACAGCTATATTCTCATAGAAAACAAGCAATGCAATCAACTCTAAATAAATTGTTTTTTCTCTCTTCTTTTACACTTCATTCCAAACTTTATTTAATAACTCAAAGCCAAAACTTGTATCCTTTACCAACAGCTGATTACAGAACAGAGTATGCTTTACCCTCCTTTTCATTGCATGCAGTCTAATAGCTTTTTATTTTCCAATGGTTATTCCACTTTAATTAAAGTGTTTTTTTGCAAAATAAATTAGCATTACAAACATCTTTAGTTTCCCCTGACTGAATAAACCAAATATAGTCACAAAACTGGAATAATAGAATTCAGTCGCTTGCTTGGAATGCCTTTGATAACCATGACAAGAGTTTTTTGACATCTCATTTTAAACGTCTGTTGATGCAGTATAAACATTATTCCAATACATCCTATTATTGCTTCAAATAGGGGTTTATTGTAGAGATCATTAACCCTTTGGTCTACATATCGAAGTTCAGAAAATATGTCTGGTTAATCTAAGACCTAGTGAAAGCATGTGGAAATATACACGAATGACCAAAGACATGTAAGAGAAAAAGATTCAAAACCAGAGCCTTATCAAATCAATACACTACAAAGCCTGAAAAGTCTCTGGGCAGTTGATATACTTGGGAATGTCATAAGAGAAAAAAGGATAGAAGAAGGAATTGAATATATTAGCATGATATGGTGTGGAAGCTAAAGCTGTTTAAAGTCTTGGAACTAGTTTAAAGCTTAATTGAAAAATGTATTTTCTCTAATTGTCAAAATTTTTAGACGTAGGAAATTCCCATTTAGATAGGACTTCCTGTCTACTTGGGAGGACTCAAAGATCTGTGGGAAAAATAGGTCAGCTGTAGGCCAATGAAACAAAATGTTTCAAACAACTGTATAGTTGATAAGCAAAACCTACTCTGCTTAAATTTAAAACAAAGGTTTACATTTATATTTAAATTCTCTTAGCCTTTAGATGTCTCCGAACATGGTTTCAACATGGACTTACCATTTCTAGTTTGTAAGTAACAGCCAATTAAACATAGACAAGGCTGTATTACCTAATGAGATGTATCCAAGTGTACCAGATGAGGTGTCTGAGGTTGCTGAGAGGCCAACCTTTGTAATTTTTAAAAGCTAATGGAAATTGGAAAAGTTTTCTAATGTCTGGAAAAAGGCAAGCATCACATCCATAGACGGAGGATCCAAGTAAAAGTCTCACCTCCATACCTAAGAATGCTATGAAGCAAATCCTATCAGAAGCTATTTCTAAACACATGAAAGTTAATAAGGCAACGGGAAGCAGCTATCATGAATTTGCCAAGGGTAACTCATACTTGGTCAACCTAACTGCTTTCTGTGACAAAGTGTTTATTGCTGTGAATGGGGAGAGTGCTGTGGCTGCCGCTGTCATGGTTTAAACCCAGCTGGTAACTCAGAACCATACAGCTGTTGTCACACCACCACCCCTCCCCCCACTTCCTCCCTCTGGGCAGGATGGGGAGGAGAATTGCATGAATGTAAGTAGGTTGAGATAAGAACAGTTTAATAACTAAAGTACAATATAATATAATAATAATGATAAGGGAAATAACAAGGGGAGAGAATATAAAACTAAAAGGAAAAAGGGAAAAAATCCAATAAACACAAGTGATGCACAATGCAATTGATCATGAGCAATTGCTGAGCTATACTCAGCCTGACCCAAGCAGTGATCTGGGCCTGCTGGGTAACTCCCCCCAGTTTATGTACTGGACATGACGTGTTGTGGTACGGAATACCCCTGTGGCTAGTTCAGGTCAGGTGTCCTATCTCTGCTTCCTCCTGGCTTCCTGTGCCCCTCCCCATTGGCAGATCACGAGACTGCAAAGTCCTTGATCAAGGTAAGAACTACTTAGCAACAACCAAAACATCGGTGTGTTATCAGCACCGTTCTCAGACTAAAGCCAAAACACAGCACTGCACCAGCTACTAGGAAGAAAAATAACTCTATCCCAGCTGAAACCAGGACAGTTGCATACCTTAATATTAAGAAGATGTTAGACACCATCCCTCATAGTTTCCTAAGCACTGAACTTTTAAGATACAGGGTGGATATGTAAACGGTAAGGTGTGTGGAAAATTGGCTGGACTGCTGGAGTCAAAGACCCAGTTACTAATGGTGGAAAGTCCACCACTTAGTCGAGTTGATGGAGTAGTTACCAGAGTCCTTTAGGAATCAGTACTGGAACCAATACATCTTAATATCTTTATTAACAACCTGGACTGTGGGACAGAGTGTGCTCTGAGCTAATTTGCAGACAAGCCCAAGGAGTAGGAAGAATGCTTACCTGTTAGAGGGCAGGGCTGTTATTGACAGAGACTTGGTCAGGTGGGAGAAATGGGCCATCGGGACCCTCTGGAAGTTCAGTAAAAGCAAATGCAAAAATCTGGACCTGGGAAGGAATAAACCCATGTACTGGCACTTGCTGGATGTTGACCAGCTTTGCAGAAGCTAATGTACACTAAGCAGACCACGAACCAGAAGAACATCCTTGCAGCAAATGCCAATTGCTTTGTAGGCTGTACAAGCAAGACTTTAGCTAGCAGTCTGAGAGAAGTGATCCTTGTCCTCTCTTCAGCACTAGGGAGGCCATGGCTGCAGTGCTGTGTTTTGAGCTCCCCATTAGAAAAGGACAACATCTTGGAGTTAGTCCAACAAATGACACCATGATTGTCATGGGGCTGATGCTCATGACAGACAAAGGGAAGCTGAAAGACCTACTGAGTTGATTCAGCCTGGAGAAAAAAGGATGAGGGAGACCATATTGCTGCCTGCAGCACGTGATCAGAGGTTATGGGAACACAGAGGAAGAGAGTGTCAATCCGTGGAGGTATTCAAGCCTTGACTAGACGCAGCCCCGCATAGCCTGATCTAATTAATCCTGCTTTGAGCAGGATGTTGTATTAGATTTCAAAGGGTCCCTTCTGGCTGGAATATTTTTTGATTCTATAATTCTGTTAAATATTTTATTGCTTGTTAAAATTATTTCATTGTTTTCAGTAAAACACTTTGAGTGGCAAAGAAGTCCAAGTTTATTTCCCCAACTCACTTATCTGGGCTTCATTTGTCTCAAAAGATCTCAAGAGTAATAGTGGATTCTCTTTAATTTTACATAAGTCTCATTTTAGACAAAACTTCAGTGCCACAAAGTACAGGTTACAACACATAGACTTAAAGACGGTTTCTGAATTTTCATTTAAGGTCAACTAGACACACTGTTTGTTTCAACCATGAAGCAAACCCCTGAATTTTACCATCTTAGGGACGATGCTGTCTTACTAGGCTACAAAATAAGTTTTTTGGGTTGTTGTTTTGTTGGTTTTTTTTTTCCCCATAGAATCATAGAATCATAGAATGGTTTGGGTTGGAAGGGACATTAAAGATCATCCAGTTCCAACACTCCTGCAATGGGCAAGGACGCCTTTCACTAGGTCAGGTTGTTCGAAGCCTCATCCAACCTGGCCTTGGGCACTGCCAGGAATAGAGCATCCACAGCTTCCCTTGGCAACCTGTACCAGTGTCTCACCATCCTCATAGTAAAGAATTCCTACCTAATGTCTAATCTAAATCTATGCTTTTTCAGTTTAAAGCTATTCCCCCTTCTCCTCTTCTTACATGCCCTTGTAAAAAGTCCCTCTCCAGATTTCCTCTAGGCTTCCTTTAGGTACCGGAAGGCTGCTCTAAAGTCTCCCCAGAGACTTCTCTTCTCCAGGTTGAACAACCCCAGGTCTCTCAGCATGTCTTCAGAGGAGAGGTGCTCTAGCCCCCTGATCATCTTCATGGCCCTCCTCTGGACTTTCTCCAGCAGGTTCACAACCTTATTGGAGGCCCAGCATAAGAACATACTAAACATTTCTTGTCTTACTATTATTTTTCTTTCTCATTTTCTATTGCCAATGTAGGAGGAACGATAGAGAAAAAAAAACAACAAACAACCCAAAAAAACCAACAAACAAAAAAACCCCCAGAATTTTTTAGTCTGGTAACTAAGACACTTTACAGCTAACTAGAAAATGTGAATATCAACTCTAGTAGACAGAGGACCTTGATCTCCTGTCATCTATAGAAATGATCTGCAAAATGCTTATTGCCTCTTGTGTTTTCTGCAGCCCAGAAAAAAGCCTACAATTAAACAACAAAACCAGAACACACAGGAAAGGAAAAAAAGTTCATTTGAAATCTCTGTGTCAATTGCTTTTGTAAGGTTGGAAAATGTGTGACCAGAAGGACTTCTGAATGCCAAAAAAGGGGACTGAATGCCCTGTCATTTTAACAAAATCTTTGCCTGTAATAATTCATGCAGCTTTATTTCATTGCCAGCATTTAAAGCTAAATAGAGGCTAGAAAACATTAAAGCCTGAGTTTCAAAAAGCATAGGATTAGATCTCATTAGAG
The DNA here is from genome assembly GCA_009867235.2 of Psittacus erithacus. Lineage (NCBI taxonomy): Eukaryota > Metazoa > Chordata > Aves > Psittaciformes > Psittacidae > Psittacus > Psittacus erithacus. Next base: position 830 of record WYDI02033445.1, on the reverse strand, counting down.
AATATATCATATTATATAGGGTATTTTATCCTCAGCAGGAGAAGTTAAAACCAAAAATATCTTACTCCTCTGTGAGTTAATATTCTGGTTTCACTCATCAATAATTCATCTAGTTGTTGTGGCAGCTATATAGTGTGAGCTCTGTGTCCTAGATCCGAGCAAAGTAGAATTTCTGCCCCAATTTTGACAAAGGGTTATATTACTTGTAGACCCAAAGATCTTTAGGTGCATATAGAAACTGTAGCTGGGAAGACTCTCATTCTATTTATTAGTTTTATTTTGTTTCCTTTTGCTTTACAAAGCACTCATATCTCAAGGTGTGTTGCATTCTGACACTTTGGCTTTAACTGTAACACTGTGAGGAAGTCTTGCAATAACATTTAGAAAAACACATATCTTTTGTAAGTCAGAACAAATATACCATCATTTCAGGCAGTTTGAGTTCAGATTGCATTCCTTGCTTTCATGGAATTAGATGACTGAGTATTGCCTGTTCAGACCTTTGGGGAGATGAATCAAAACCAGGGCCCTGAGTAACTTTGTAAGCCATAGAAGAACTGAACAAAAATATACAAAATGTCATCTGAACACTGAGCACAACAGCATGTAACTCTCAAGCAATGTAGTACCAATCTGTTGGCTGGCCGGGCAACGCAGGCATACGGGTTTGTATCGAACACAGTTGCAGCCTGGTGAGTTAACAGGCCATATTGTTATGGGTTCAGCAGTGGCGGTCATTTTTTCTCCTTGTTGGTGGCTGGTGCAGCGCTGTGTTTCTAACTTTCAGCCTGAGAACAGTACTGATAATACCGATGTTTGTAGCTACTGCT
>WYDI02033444.1:0-30630 GCA_009867235.2 Psittacus erithacus | reverse complement strand
CAACAGAACAGTTATTTATTGTATAAAGAAAGTAATTACAGCCAGTAGATGGCATCATAATAACTAAGGTAATACTTCGTCTTACTCATACTTTGGCATCTTCTAGTGTTTAGGAAGACTGATTTCTCTCCTGCAGTCTTTAGGCATGGATTATTATAGAAGTAGTCAGTTTTCCTTTTCCCATTACATTTTGATATTGAAAGATATGCAGTAAATTGTCCAGTTTGATCCTTAAGGCTAAATCCTACATCTAAGGTTGAAAGTTACTAACCTCAAGGAGATTTGTACATGGACATATAAACTGCACGTAGCTCCTGATAACTAACTTAACATACAGCCCTGCCTCACTTTAGTTTTCACAGCCCTGATGTGTAGAATAGTATTTTAGGAGCAACAGTTTTAAGGTGCAGATAAATTTGGACAGGAATAAGCAATGCTTGGTAGACAAGGGACAAGCAGAGAATATTTTCTACCTGGACTTCAGGAAGTCTTTTGACCCTGTTTTCCCCTAAGATCCTTATAGAGAAGCTGATGAAATATGGGCTAGATGGACACTGGTAAACTGAAAATTGGCTGAACAACCAGGTCCAGAGGGCAGTGACTGGTGGCACAAAGTCCAGTTGGAGGCTGGCAGCTAGAGGCATACCCCAGAGGTCTATACTGGAGTATGCCTCTGGCTCAGCATCTTCATTAATGATGTGGATGATGAGGCAGGTGTCCAGCCTCAGCAACTTCACTGACAAAACTGGGAGGAAGAGCTGATTCAGCACAGGGTCACACTGCCATCCAGAGGTATGCAACAGTCTGAAGAAATAGGCCAACAGGAACTTCATGAAGTTCAGCAAGGGAAAGTGTAGTCCTGCTACAGGGAATGAACAACCACCTGCACGAATAAAGGCTGAGAGCTGACAGTAAAGCAGCTTTGCAGAAAAGGACCTGGAGGTCTTGGTGGACACCAAGTTGACCATAAGCCGGCAGTGTTCACTTGCAACAAAGGTGACCAGTGATATCCTGAGCTGTATTAAGATAAGTATTGCCAGCAGGTTAAAGAAAGGTGATCCCTCCCTCTGCTTAGCACTGGTGAGACTATAGCCAGAGTACTGGGCCCAGCACTGGGCTCCCCACTTGATAATCAAACACTCAAATCTCTATACACTTACATATTCCTATAAGCAAGAAGATTATATGCATGAATCAATACTATATAATAATATATGGTGCTAGATATCAAAGGAGAAGCACATGCAATAATTTATTTGATTTTTTTTTTTTTTTTTTACTTTCAGCATGGTAGTATAAGTGTGAAAATACCCTGGACAAAAGTAAACAGTAATTCCTACATGCCTGTTGTATATTTTCTTTTGCATTAGATATTGCTGATGCTTGTACTTATAAAATTCCCCACAGGCAATATAAAAGAAAAAGCCTCCAGCACAAAACTATCAGTACTATCCAACTTTGATTGCACCATGTATAGAAAAGGCAAATATCAATTCAATGTGAAGCACTTGATGTGCACAAACACAAGGTCATTTTCTTCAGCTATTATAGCATTTTCTGTTTTCTTTGTGCATGCTCCTTTAGTGTTTCAGGTTTGCAATATATTGACCTCATAAATACAAGTACTATTCCTGGAAACAAGCAGGACAACATACCACTGGGAAATGAGCAATCTAATCAGAGTTGGTTTTTACTTTAATTGTATGTGATAAAATCCCATACAATGCTGTAGTAAAGGTTAGAAAAGCACACCACACATTTCTAGCATAAATCAAGGCAGCAGCCTGGCTTCCAACATGACATTAATGTTGTTCTCAAATAAATATTGCTCAGAATCCATCACGCCCTATAGAAATAGATTGACATTGTGTTTTCCATGGAGATTTAACTAGCCACAACAGAAGGAAAGGACTGTGTTCTCTACAGTACAGCCATACACAATATGAGCAAGAGACCTCATCCCTTCTAATTGTTTATGAGCAAACAACTGTGTGGGGCAGCCTATATACGAGCTTTGTTAAATGGAAATATTTTTTCCCTAGTTGCAATGATTATTATTGCAACTAAATGATTATTCCAACTAAACTATATATATACACACACACACTTAAGTGTAAGTATATACTATATACTTAAGTATATAGTCCCCAAGAATTAGAAGGAAAATAATCACTAGAACAGAACAGATTCCTGTAAGGAAATACATGTATATTAAAACCCATTACTTACCTTTCTTTTCAATCTTGGTGCTTTGGAGAGCTTTAGGAAAGTAAGATGTGGTTTGAAATCCTTACTCCCTGAAACACTGAGATTCATTTCAATAAAGCATTCTTCCACAGCTTCTGGTAAGGAGATAAAATCAGAAATAAAAAAAAAAAAAAACAACAAACAAAAAAAACAAACACAACAGTTGTGAGGTAGTTAAAAATATTTACAATCAGGTTGGTGAAAAGCCACTATGGCTTTCTTGAGCAAGACACGGTTAAAACACACACAGCAGATAACCAGCTGCTGTACCATCAGAGACAACAGAAATGAAAAATAAGCAAAACCAAAGTTATGCATGATGTACAGCTCTATTTAAAAACCTGAAAGTGGATCCAAACTTTCATGTTTGCAATGCAACTCCTTCTGAACTCATAGGGCTGTTATAGCAATGGTGAGTTCAGGGAAGCACATGCCCATGACAGCCCTGCCCAAACAAGACACAGCCACCAGTGGCCACAACTGGGGAGTGTAATGGAACAGAGTCTCCCCAATTATTGAAAAAAGCAATGAGATAAGCAAAGTGCTTCTAGTAAAAAGTGGCAAGATACACAGAACTAGTGCAACTCTGCAGCACTTAGAGTAGTTCAGAGGGAAACATCACACGCAGTATTCCTTCCCCAGATTATGCAATACAAAGTGTTTATGATGGTGTCAGTTTAAATGCTTTGGCCACAGAATTATAAAGCAATAAGGTTTCACTTTGATTTGAAAGAAGTGTCTGTGAGCAACTCTAGCATTTATAGTCAAGGTCTTTCAGCTAAGGTTGTAACAAGTTGAGCCAAGTTGATCTATTATTGGTTTTCATGAACCTGGAACTGGGGAATGCAGAGTCCCGCAAGACTAGTGAGGTGAAGCTTGCATGAGGTAGACCCCTGCAAGTCCAGCAAATGTAGAAGATCAAGTGTTGCTCAACAGTTGTGCTTAAACAGTTAAAACCCCTTCCCAGCCATTTTTCTTACTGCTAGAGGTCTTTTATCCCCCTTATGGGGCGTGGGGGAAGAAAAATCAACATCTGCCCTGGAAATCTGTAACATTTATATGGCTCTTCCTGCCAGACATCCCCCCCGCCCACAACCTCACCACCCATCCTTGTTACTCCTTAACTGCTTAGGCACTGACAGAAGCAGGTTCAGTGTTGACGTTTGTGTTAAAAATAGCAGATCACATATGTGATTAGTGCCCTGTTGAAAATCATGCTACTTCCATTTTATGTTTCCCCTCTATCAGGAATTTTAGATAGAAGTGTGTCTACTAGTTTGTCACATGCTTTTGTATCAAGGCCAAGTCTCTGGCTTGGAGTTTAGCTAATTAACACATTAAAATGTTTCATCTCAGTATTTGTGAGGGAACAGCAGCTGAGGCTGTCTGGTCACTTTGCCAAGACAACTACTTTGTTTTCCATCTGGAAAACATAAATAATAAGAACCAGTTGCCTGAACAAGCATCTAGTGCCCTTTCGGATACCCAACAGGACGCCCACCTGACCTTCATCTGCCACTGCGGAAGAGTGCAGTCTGGCTGTAGGTCCAGTGTAGACATTGCAGATAATTTAAGGCATCTAAAAATGGTACTAGATGATTATGGCTGGGCATCAAATAAGCCCTAAAGCACCTTTGGTACTTTGTCAAATAAAGCACATTAACAAAGAATTTCTGTATAGAATCATAGGGTGGTTTGGGTTGTAAGGGGTCTTAAAGATCATCTAGTTCCAGCCCCCCTACCATGGGCAGAGGCACCTTCCACTAGACCAGGTTGCTCAAAGCCCCATCTTAAGTCATCTTGTCAGTAGGTCAAAGCACAGCAAGCCCCAAGGAACACATGCAGCAGCAAAGTATCTAAGTTCCTTCTAGGAAAAGCCCTTCCCCACACATCATCTTGATAAATAACAGCATTCAGATGCACAAAAAGAAGCAGCCTAAAGCTTAACTGGTGGCTGATCTCTTCTCCCAAGAGGTGATAGAATAAAAGGTAACAGCTTCAAGCTGCACCAGGTGAAATTTAGACAGGATATGAGGAAAAATATCTCCACTGAGAGGTTAGTCATATATTGGAACGGGCTGCCCAGGGAATCACCAAACCTGGGAGTATAAAAACCCATGTAGATGAGGCCCTTGGTGACATGGTTTAGTGGTGGACTTGATAGTCCTGGGGTAACTGTTGGACTTGGTCTTTTCTAACCTAACCTAGTGATTCTGTGATTAACCTAACAAAAAGCTGTAAGCAGCATCTCCTCATGTTCACCACCCAACACCAGTCCTACCAAACAACCAGAAGTTGATGCTGCAAGGTGAAGGTCTTACTGCCATAGCAGAGTTTCATCAGAAAGGCTAATGATAGAAGGTCAAGGGTAGGAATCATCTTCAAGAAGTCTGTTTAGGACTGACGTTAATAGCTGATGTCCTGGCCATGTCAGGATGGCACTCAATTTTCCAGACACTATCATCTCTAGCTTACTTGAGAAATAGCCTAATAAAATTCAAAGACATCTTAAGCAGTGCCTCTTTTTCAAAGCAGATGGGGTCACTAGCAGCAAAAGAAGCCCAGTTATGCACAGTATTTACCAATTAACCACTGTTAATTGAACAAGAGACAGGATAACTCTCCACTTTGAAAACAAAGCCCATGATGTAGGAACAAAAGCAAATGAAGAGCCAAGACCCACCTATTTTTTTATATTTTCTGGTGCCAGGAACACTTCAGAGGTTCAAAAAACGTCATTAGAGCAGCTGAACTGTTAAACTTGCTGACAAATTAATAAAAGCACAACAAGGCAGGGGCAGCTGGCAGGAGGAGCTTAACCTTTGCCAATCAAATTATTCACCCATAATGCTGCTTGAAAAGACAGCATTTGAGAATCCTCACCTACCCCATAAGCAACCAAAAATACTGAATGAAGAGTAAGAAAAAAAAACACACCAAAACAACCCTATTCACTGTATAACCATTCAATCACTATGCTCAGACAGAGGGGGGAGAAAAATCAAGAAAACATTTCTTCAGAGATATCATTAAAGGGACAGATTTTGATACATATTTTCATATTCATACTCATTAAGTTCTAGAAATGGTCAGAAGTTATACAGAAAGGAGAACACCACTGGAAGTTACATCTCTGAGTAGCAAAGCCACAGAGTTAACAGCTTGAAAACTGGAAGCTTGTCTCACAGTCAAGGAAGCATTTCAGGCAATCAGTAAAAGACCATACTGCATTAAAACCACACAAGTACTGACAGAATATTCCTGGGGTTTGCAATCAAAATTTTTCTTCTCCATCTCATTAAGGGGCTCAGATCGGAAGCTAGACACTAGGTTTCCAGAACCCTGAAGATACATGTTATCCAGACAGAGAACACAAAAGGATCTGCCACCCACTATTGTGTTAATGCAGCTCAAATACCATTAAAAAAAAAGAAAGAGCATCACCGCACACATCCTGCAGAACCAAAATTAAACATTTTTGCTGGTGTTAAAACAACACAATAAGGATCGACCTTGTATGCTATGATTCATTGGGAATAAAATTCTCAGTTAAGAAAAAAAACAAACGAAAACCAGCAAGTAAATGGAAAAAGAGCAGTAGTCAGACAAGAGAAAGGAGGTATTCACTTCCGTATCTTTCAGAAGTGAAGGAAACAGCTACACTGGGGAGTGGGCAACACAGTAAAGCAGGCCTTCTTTCAGTGGCACTGTGTATACATGTTGTGGACAGGTATATACCATATATGATCTTAAAGGAAATTGCATCATGTGTCTCCTACTTAGCCATCTTCCAGTCAAGATTATTTTGTGGTAAACTTAAAGACATTAGAAGAAACAATTTGAGCATGGGCAAGTTTGTTGAGGCTCTAATCCTAATATGTAGGGACAACAGAGCACTTTCAAACAAAAACGTGTCTGGTTTGAGTTAAAATTATCTTTACCATGGATGAAGCAATAAGAGAAATGAAGGCAGGCAAAAACATAACAGTGAAGTGGCCAATTTTATTTAGCTGACAATTACAGCACAGCATCTGTACATATTGAGGCATCTTCTGTCTAGTTGCAACTGACTACTGAAGACAGAAAATAAACAGAAGAGCAGGACTATTATATCAAAGCTAAGAACTGGAGAAGGTAGGAAGCAGCTTCAACAAAAAGAAAACAGACTGTTCTAAAAAGTCATATCCTTTGAGGATTACATAGTATCTGTACTGCATGCCTTTTGAGAAGCATTAGTTGTACTATGCTTTCTTTTTGCTTAGGATGAAAATAGCAAAGAAAAATAATGTATATTGATTGTTTCTGCTCTGTTGGAAGTGGATGCCCAGGATGCAGATTAGGTTCTGCATTGCAGGCTAAGGCAGCAACTAAAAACAGAACAGGCTGGGGCAGGGAGAGTACGAAGCCCTTACCAAATTGTGCTCAGATACAGATAATCAGGTCAAAGACCTGGAACATCTTCATGAACGCACCAGTGCTTTGGGAAGTTAGAGCAGAGGACACAAGATACTTGTTCCATCTTCTACAGCAGGAGCAAAAGACTGGCCTGCTGGTGATACACACATATATATGCAATCACTGCTGTTTGTCACCTCCTTTCTTACAGGTACTCATGATTTCATTTGAGCGCCAATGTAAAGGAAATGCTTGCAAATTCAGCTGGGACAAACGCTTTAAGAAGTTTCCAGTTTATCAGAAGGAACAGAACCCCAGTTTTGAGGGGTCACTTTGAAGACCCTATGTACTCTATACAGGCCTGCTAGATCCTGACTGCAGGGCAGACTAGGATAGCCTTGCTGTGTGATCTTGACATGTCAAATGTCCTTGCATCTCACTTGTCCCAAGTTAATACAGAGAATTTATTTTAACTCTAATGCGTTGCAGTATCCCAGTTGTAAGTTTCATATTTAACAATCAAGGAAAAAATGGAGACAAGGAAAGGCACATCATGGCCATGAACAGCAGCTCAGGCCAGTGCTTACAGCTGATGGATTATACAAGCTGGTTTACCACAAATGTTAAAGAGTCAGGTTAGATACTCACCTGCAATTCTGCTCAGTGTTTTCTGGTCTTCCTCCAACATTTTCACATATATGACTTGATTGTTAAACTGTCCAATCCCATGAAAAGCCATATTAAGGTCTTTACCCTGCAAGATGGCTTCCACTTTAGTCTTGCTTTGCTTCAGAGCCAGAACAGCCCTTCAAAAATAATATATATACACACACAGAAAGAAGATTATGTGATTACATATGAAAATACTGATCTTTTTAATACCAGACAATACACCATTATATTCTCCTATTGCAGCACAGCTAAGAAAATATCAAATTTATGCTTATGTTGGGACCTCTATATCCCATTTCAATAAAGTTTACATGTGTGCCTTGCTGTTCACAGATACATCTCCAAAAAAGTGAATTGCCCTAGAACTTAATACTTCAAATTCAACTATTTTTATGAAAGACATGGGGTAAAGAACTATAACTAATAGGTTTCTAAAAGTAGACCCCAAGTCTTTCAGCAACTTAATACCCATTGAAGTTTCACAGGTGTCCCTCTTTACCTTTGTGTCTCAGGAAGGGGGATCCTATCAGTCCCCAGAATTGAGCAGAAACCTTCTACTAATGCTTCTTACTTCTAACAAAATATTTCATAACTAAGGACTGCAAGACACCAGCCAATGGGTTGCTATGGCTCCTGTAGCCACATTTACTGTAGCATTTCACCTATGACAAGTTGTGCCTACTACAACCCACATAGCACAAACTAATTCCCCTAGGAAAGCAGGCTGCATACATACAAAGGCCACTTCAGCCAACAAGAGTCAACATTATGAGTAATCCTCACTACTACATTTGAGCTATTTCAGCTATAGCAGCATAGCAACTTCTTCCTTCTGAGACTTCTGGGGGACTCTGCAGGTGAAGATTTGGTGAGGACAGCTATGAAGGTGGAAAGAGAAGGAATTATTTGCGGAGGATTTTGCTTCTTCCACCTTAATAACAAGCAGGGTTAATCTAGCCTTTCATTTAAATCTATTATGTCCAAGCTACCATTAAATGCTGCTAGAACAACTTCTCACAGAATCATAGAATGGTTTGGGTTGGAAGCGACCTTCAAGGCCACCTAGTTCTAACCCTCCTGCCATGGGCAGGGACACCTTCCACTAGATCAGGTTGCCCAAAACCCTATCCAGCCTGGCCATGAACACTGCCAGGGATGGGGCAGTCACAGATTTTCTGGGCAACCTGTGCCAGTGTCTCACCACCCTCGCAGTAAAATGTTTCTTCCTAATCTAATATAAATCTACCGGTTTTCATCTCAAAGCCATTACCCCTTGCCCCATGACTATCTGCCCTTGTAAAAAGTCTCTCTCCAGATTTCAAAAAAAGTCCCATTCCAGCTTCTGTCATGAGATTTGAAGATGCCTACCTCCCTCTGTAAAGGGCTGGGCTAGCTGTTTTAGCAGTACTATTAGCTTGAGGAGTGAGAAATACTTGGTCTAACACCTTAAGGCAGTCTTTCATGTGAGCAGTAGCCACTGAACTACAGCCTCATTTAGTAGAGCTGTGTAGGTAGATAGAAGATAAAAGATGAAAAGCATTTGGCAAGGAAGATCTGCTTTTCATTAGGTATGCCCATTATTTTTATATTACAGGCACACATCCAGTCTTAAGTTCATTAACACTACTTAGCTCCACTCACTTCCCTAACCAATTGATTCCCATTTTGATTGCTGCTCTCTGCTAGCTTTCCAGGCTCTTGGAAGATAGTCTGCCTAGTCAGCAGCACTGACACAGTTTTATTACTAAATTACTGTACATGGTGTCTTCTGCATGCAGGCAGCTTAGCCCATGTAATGATCCTCCTATCTTTTTTCCCCCCAGGTCCTCCAAAAAGGCCTTTGGAATGTACAATAAAGCAGCTAATTTTAAAGGCAGGCACATACAAACCCATAATTTCCAACTTAATCCTGTTTAATGGTTACTGCCTGTGTGGGCAAAAGTGTTTCTCTACTTATATTGATTGACATCTCTTCAGCTAGACATTCAGCTGTATACTCAAGCAGATCCTATGTCACATTTACATGGTGTTGAGGCCTTACTGTTTTTCATTCCTTTGTTGAGGTAAGCCAAGGGCCCTGGAGAAAGGGCTGCTTCCACCAGGTTTCCACCTCTATCATGCAGTGCCGTCTAAGAAACATGAAGGCCTTCCCTCCCTGCCTCTTCATGCCAAGAGTATCAAGTTTCCCATTGTGGTACAGGCTTTGGATAACACTTAGAGAAAAGAAATCTATAGCATACTGGATCTATTTGCTAGATCTTTCTAGCAGCTCTAGCCTTCATGATCACAGGGTACCTGTTCTTAGTCACCTTTTAATATCCCCATCTTAATCCACAGTGCCCCATTGATAGACCACAGCTTGAATGAGACAAGTAAACAGCTTGAAAAGGAACTAAGCAGATTTTTGTTTCCTTCTACATGTAACATCCTACCAGCTAACATATCCCAGCTGATATGAGCACAGCTGATCTGAAAAGCTGTGGTTTCTCAAAAGGCAGCAGCTCAGAGAACTTTATATCTGTGGAGTTAATTTATAGCGGTAATACAGTAACACAGTAGTAATACCCACCCATGGCACATATAAAATATTTCAACCTCTGAAGCATCACACCTAGGTTTTGTAAAGATCTTTCCCCGCAGGTATTGAGAACAAGACAGAAACTGATAACAAGTCTAAGGTAAATTGCATGTAAGCTATGCCAAAACATTTACAACTACAGAAGTAAGGCCTCTGCATTTACAGAAAAAATAGCTGCACCTGAATTTTGCAGGATTCTTACTTTTTTACCTCTTCTTCTGTTCCCAGGTGAGCTACTATGATAGTCAGGTGCATAGTTTGAACAGGAAGAAAAGCTCTCAACAGGTCAGGTTCCTTAGTGAATATGAGCTCTTGGACATCTTCAATTCGGTCCAAAATCTGCAATGCAGTAAAACAGGAGACAGCAAAATATATCTTCATTTTAGCGTGCCCAAGTATTACTTGAACTCAGAATGAAACCTTACATATCCAAAACTCCAACTCAAAAGTTAAGCCAGGAATCTGCAAAACAAAACCCCCCAAATCTATCATATAACAACTTTCAGTTTCAATTTCAAAGTGAATTTTTCAGGAATTGATTGATCTGGTTCTCTTTTTAAAGCCTACTGGCTAAAGTCACAGCTCTCATGTAAGAAAGCACACCTAGATCTTAAAGTAGGTCTGAATCTGACCCTAAGCATGTTAGAATAAAGCTCACAGCACTGTGTAAATATTAATAGGATCCTCATGCAGTTGTCAGTTGTTAATAGACCATGGAAATTGAATAACATTTCCATAATTAATCTTATGCCATTTTCTGATTACAAGTTTGATCACAGATTAAACTGATGTCTCTCCCCAAAAGGAAACTAACACTAAACAAAGATCACCTGGGTAAGCATGCTGTTTTCCAAGTTGGTATTTTCTAGAACCATTTGGCCATTTTCTGGTTCTTCCGCATCTGTGCCTTTACTCCAAAGAAAGATTTTTTCAAAATGACCTGGTAAGGTTTATAAGCCGGTCATAGGAACAAGGCAGGAGGGAGAAGAATTCAATAACACAGCGACTGAGCACCTGGTGGAAGCCTTTGTTAAAGCCAAGTCCCTTATAGATTTTCAGATTACTTCACTCAGCAAATTCTGGTTTAAATGTCTCGGTGCTCACACATGTTAGAGCTCCACTTTATTCTTACACAGGTTGAAAGCTGGGTCAATATGTTTTTCTTTTGCAATTTTTCTACATAACACCTTGGCAGTCATTGTGCAGTCCAGTCAATAGTCCCACAATCTGCACAGCAGAAGAGATTAGTCTAAAAAGTTTCTGATAAATGTTATGATAACCCCCCACACAATTAAGAGAATCCATTTGAAGATATGAACAGGGAACTCCCTGGATGCACAGACTTATGGCACATTTGTCACTGAAAAACACATCAGTGAAGTGATTCTTACATTAAGGTAATTTTTACTGCAACTAAGGCACAATTTATTATGTCCTGCCACTTACAGTGCATTTGCTTAGATCAGGAAAACAGGGCAGGAATCAAGCCATCAAGTTATCTGACCACAGGAACTAAATCTTTGCTTCAACAAGACTAGGTTATGTATTGACAGCAATTCTGCAAAACAGGCTTGTGTTCTCCTTTGCCCAGTCTTTCTGAGAATACTCCTGAAATAAGCTAGATGATTCCTTTGCCTCTTCAATTGGAGGCTTAGCCAGCTGAGAAGCCAAGTTTGAGCAGAATTTCTTCATGTAGACATCTAACTATTGCAGAGGCAATTTTAATGTCTTTTCTGACCCTTTCTTGTCAGCTTCACAAATATATCTTCAAAACTTTCTGCTTCTCCGGTGGGAACAGCCCACCTTGTCTCTGCTTTTTTTCTTTTTGTGGCTCAGCCTGTAGCACTTCTCTAAAAATGCTGGTTTTTTATGGGAAAGCTGATTTTTGAGGGTAAGGGACAGGGAGTAAGCACTTGTAATCGAGTACTGAAAGCTCAAAACCTCCATTGCTAGAGGCTGGTGTCCCTACTTGACGCAAAGGGAAAAGGACTGTTGCACCAGGAATGCAACAGGTTTTTTAACTCTGTCCTGTTAAAAGGGAGAAAAATGGAGACAACTCTTGAAAGTCATCTCGAGATCTCTCAAAAATATGATTAAGGGAAGTTAATTCTACCCAAAATACTAACAGCATCTTTAAAACACTTCTGTAATAGGCTACAAGGCCTACAGCATAACAACCATGCTATACATTCAGTCAGGTTAGTAACATCTGCTTTAGCAATAAAAGCATTTGAAATTGTTGATAAAACATATTATACATGCATGTATATGTGTGTGCATATATACACACATACATTTATTTACTCACCTTTCACATATACCAGGCCTACAGTACTGTACCCTTCAGTGTTTCTATCACAGAGCTTAACCAAGGGCTGCCACCCTTAAAGATGACACTTAAGAGGAACATAAACTGGGAATATCTTGGGAGGAGCACCCAGCCAGGAATCAGACAGATTACCAGATCTGATAATTTGGGTAGTGGGAGCAGGGAAATCTGGAAGGGCAGAATTGAGGAAGAATAAAAGGAGAAAGAAGGGAAGGACATTAGTAGAGGTGCACTGGATGTGGTCACAAGCTGTATATTAGGACACTCAAATCTCATTAAAATAGCAGAATAAGTTCGGCATTCATGTCCCCTCAAGCTATTCCATGATCTCATTTCTCAGGTGGCAGGAAACTTTCCAGTTTCCAGCCTAGATTTATTCTTTGCCCACTTCATACACATTTGTTCATCTGCCAACATTGTCTTCCAGCTTACAGTTATTTTCCCTTCCTGGCATTTATCTTCCTGATGTGCTCTGCACTTTTGTTCACCTCTCTGAAGCCAGTCATACATAGAAATCACCAAAAGTTATAAGAGGTCATCCTCCAGATAACCTTCAGAGACTATTCCACTCAAGAAGAAGCCAGAGCAAATAATTGCTTAGCAAGAGGAAAGCACCTTTGACATCTCCATTTAACACATACATAAGAGTTTCTACACTTAACTAAGGTAAAAACAAGAACTCAAAAGGCTGCCAAAGGAAGCTGCTGTACTGCAGCTTCTTGGCACACTGGAAAAAAAAAAAAAATAAAAAATGTACAACAGATACTACCTTCCTACTTAATTATTACCTTTCAGCAGCATAAATACAGTCATGGCAGATACTGCATGAAAACCTAGCCTAGTTAAAAATAGAACTCAAGTTATATATTGCAACAAGCAACATCTCCTTGGTTCACTGGAAAAAGCACCATAAACTAGTAGCAGAAGCTGGTAGCAGAGAGTTATATTTTCATTGCATTCACTGAAGTTAACACTCAGTTTTTGCTTGGTAAGAAGAGATCCCAAGATGCATATATATTATAAATATTAATTCACACAATTCATATGCTATTTCTCAGTTCCATCCATGGTAGCTGGGACACATAAATTCCTGATTCAAATTAAGACTTCCCCCTGCCTGCCTCTGTCAGATGGAAGAGTCTGTTTCTTGTCTTTACACCCCAAAGCTTTTCTCTCTCTGCATTTGAGTGCACAGTTGTCTGTTGGCCCTACAAAGTCCATAGCATGAGGCATGCCCCACCTCAACACTTCTGTTCACCAGCCAAGTGACAAAGGTCCCAGCCAAAAGGAATGCAGCAGGTACAAGTACAAAGTGAAGGCCCTGTCTGCTTTTGCATACCCTAAGCAGCTGCTAACAAATCATTGTCATGAGCAAACCAATTGTCTATAGGAGGCTAAAGTGCAAAAAAATCCCTGTTTGCAAAGGTACTGACAGCACTGCTTTGGGAACAAAACGGTATTCTCTTTAGAAATTTTTGTGGGGGATTCAAGACCCATAGATTCCACCAGAATGGGAATAAGTAGTTCAAGGTGAGCAAATACAGTCTCTCTTACTTTACAAAGGGACATATAGTTATGCCAAAGTTAGGGGCTTCAAACCAATCATACATAACTAGTTAAAGAACAAAGTGTGAAATCTGTCCCTCCAGCTTTTGTATAATTTCTGGAATTTTCTTCCATGTTTCCTAAGACATTGCCTGTAGTACACTGCAAAGCTGCCTTGCCATATTTAAGAACATTTGCTGTGGTAACTGGAATGCTTTAGGTCCTTCACAAAGGCTCTAGAAGAAAATAGGTCTATTTGTACTTCTGCTGTTTGCTGTTTTTTGGTTTAATAGTATGAAGGTGAAAGAGACTGCTGCTTTTTCAACATTTCTGCAAACATGGATGAAGTATAAGCATGCAAACTCCACACACAGCCTTCCTGGAATTAACCATCTACCTAAGATGTCAGGGTAAGTTTCTTTGGTAAAAGACTGAAAAGAGAATAAATACATAACAAAATCTTCCATAGAAGCAAAGGAAACTCTCACCCTCTGTTGCGAACTTCAGCAGGGAAGGAAGTGAACAAGCAAGCCAATGCCATTGCACTACATATGGCTGTAAGGCATCATACGATGGGACAGTGCAGGATGGTGAAAGCCACGTCTTTCATTTAGAAAAAGATTATAGAATAGAAGACATAATTGAAGGCAGACTTTATGGAAAGGACACTGGCAACCCTCAAAGTGTTATTTGTTTGGGTTTTTTAATTCCTAGTAGTAGCTTAAACACTGGTGTGTTATTGACATTGTTCTAGCTGCAAATACAAAGTACAGCGCCTACAAGGGCTACTATGGGTAAGTTGACTCCATCCCAACCAGACTACACAGACTACTTCAGGAACAATCAATTTCTGCTCCACTGCCTGGCTTCTTAACTGGCCTTGAAACAAAGGTAACTAAGTTTATGCTGAGCTTATTTAAGGTTTTCATAGAATAGCTACTTCAAAATACCTGATCATCTGTTATTGGAATAGCAACAAAATAATTTGGAGTCTCCCGTAGACGTTTCTTTGACACTTCTTGCCCCAGGTCTTCCCTCTGGTCTTTTGCCATCCCCATGGACCATTCTTGGACTTTTCCTTGCTCCTGCCTTCTCTCTGTAGCTCTTTGACCTTCCTTTTGTGGAGGTAGATCTGCTTTTAGCTGTTCCTGCTCTTGGCTCTGATCCTCAATCTGCTCCTCTGTCACCATCCCATCCTGCTGTGTATTGTCTTCAACCTGCATCTCCACCACTTCTGCTCTTCCCTCTTCTTGGCTCTGGTCCTGCTGGAGTTTTATCACCTCTTCTTGATCCTGCTTTTGGCTCGGAGACCCCTGTGGCACCTGCTCCACCACAGCCAGTCCACTCTCACCTTCAGATCTTGCTATTGTCTCTTCCCAATTTTGCTTTGGAACCAGCTGCTCTCCATTCCCTAACACTTCTTCATCTTGGTCCTGGAGGCAGGTTGCCTCTTCCTGGTCATGCCCCAACTGCAGCTGCACAGTGACCTTGAGGCCAGCCATGCCTTGTCCCCGCTCCTGTGGCTGTACCTGCACAGTCACTTGAGGGAGAGCTGGCCCTCGGCCACTCTGCTGTAACTGCACCTGCACAGTCACTGAGGGAGCCTCCCATCTTGGGCTTGGCTTCTGAGGTCGCACCTTCACAGTCACCTCTGGGGACTCCAAACCTTGGCTCATCTTCTGGGGGCACACCTGCACAGTCACCTCTGTGGCCTCCCACCTCTGGTCTGTTTCTTGTGGTTCCATGTTTGGGGCAATGCCTCGTCGTGTTGTCTGCCTTTGCAGCAGCACACTGACATTGTCCCTTCCCTGGGGCTGCTGACCAGGGGACTGCAGCTGTGCTAATGAGAGATGGTCTTGTCCTTGCCCTAGCTGTGCTGGTGAGCAGAGTTGCTGAGCTCCCTCTGGACTTCGATTCACATGAACCTGCTCCTGGACCATCTCTTGATGCCTACTCCTACACAAATCCCCTTTTACAACCTCCATCCTACGGCCACAATTTTCTTCTCCAAAGATGGGGATTCTTCAAGATCCTCCTCCTCTTTCTTTGGCACTTCAAGCAATTTTTTTAAGCAACTGAAAAACAAAGAAAAAAGCTCAACAGCTATCAAAAAAAAGAATTGCCTACAATAGTTCAGTCAGGGTTCAGCTCTGCAGTTTCACTCACTACAGGGAGCACCAAACAGGTCAAATATCTCAATCTAAAAAACTCTGGAGACCCCACTTCAATATTAAACCACTGTGGTAGTTTAAAATATACAATAGTCTTGACTTCTACCCTCACCCCTGTTCAGGTCTCACATATGCTGAGGTACAAGTATGCCATTTCATAGCATGCAGCAGTATAGATGTTAGCCTTATCAAGGCACTGCAAATACATTACCTAAGGTAAAGAAATCCAGATAAAAAATAACCTGAGCCAAAGACTCAAACACTGACTATATCCAAAATCAATTTTGCAAGCGAAGCTTCAGTCTCCTGTAACAGCAACATGTTCCCATTTAATCAGACCAGCACACACTTTTTTTCCTCTCAAGTACACATTACTGCTTTTCTACTCCAAAATCCTGCCATGTGTTCCTTTATCTGAAGAATTTTGATTCATCCTATCTTACATCACTGAAAGCCCAAAGGGATTTTTTTTTTCCCCTGCTAATTGTTTCAGAGGCAAACTCCACAGAACCCCAGAGAACCAAAATATATTTCCTCATCAGCTGGTACAGATCTTCAGTGCAGGTGGATCTACTGTATCCAAACACAAGTGTCACTATTTAAGAAAGACATCTAAGCAAATAAATCCTGTTTGGTCTGCAGAATTTATCTGTATTAGGAAAAATGGTTCAGACCCCAGATTATGACCTGCCTTAACTTAAGTCCCTTTAAGTCATGGCAACACTGAGTTTTTCCCCCTGAAGCTATAAAAAAAAAGTAGGCAGATATATTTTTCACAAATCTGTTCTCCAAGACAACCAAAATGTTTGTTCAAAATTTGGAAGAAAACTAGATCCCTCCCCACCCCCACAAACCCCACATCCATGGAAAAAGTCACAACTGAACAGACAAAGCCCAACAAACCCACACAACCTAAATATTTTAATAGTGGGCAGTCCAAGCCACCAGTAACACAGCTTTCTCCCTATATGGAAAAAAAAAACAACAAAAAACCACAAAAATACGAGCTTTTTTGCAGTGAGCTAAAGATGAGAAGCTTAAGAAACTCATCCTAAATTCGTATTAAGCTAATATACTTTCAAGAATCCAGGTGTTGTTCCACACAAAGGGCTAGTTTTAAAAAGTGGATTTGAATGCTTGCATACACTTCATATGCAATTTCACTAATCAGTTAGCTCCCTGCCTTGTGTTCAATTACATTTCAGGAATTTTGTTGCCTGTATGTCAAATCCACTGCCTTAAAAAGACTAATGAAGACTTTTTAAAATGCAAGAGACCAAATGCTTATGGAAATAGATCCTACCGCTGGAGATGAAGCACTGTGGTCATAAACTAATTATAAAATCAGCTATTACCCATGATATTTGTGCCTGGGCTCCAATGAAAGATTTTTGTCCTTCTGGAAGAGTGTTTAATCAGGGATATGCCAAGTCCCTGATCAGCTAGTAGAAGATTTTTACAGAAAGGCAGAATCCAGCACAAAACTTCATCCTGAAACAGCATGGAATTTACTTTCAAGAACCTCCCTGACATCAGATTTGACAAAAGGAAGTTCTACCATTGCGGTCAAGCAATGGAACTGGAAGACAAGAAAAATATTGAAGTCTCCCATTCCAACCATGTAACTGCTGTAGAACACAGGTGCATATTTAAAGTACTTGTAATGACATATCAGCTGCTGAGACTCTATTGCAGTCCTCTACCTTCTTCACAGTCAAGTTACTTGAGAAAGTAAACCCCTTTTTCTCCTTCAGAAGTCAAGTCTCAAGGATATGCAAAGCCTTGGTAAGTACATACTATGATAGTTCAGCAAAATTCAGAGCATGCAGCATCCAAGTAAAATAGTAAACTTAGTTTACTCTGTAAACAAGTATTTATATGCACGTCACTCAGTCAAAAATAATGTTTAATGCACTTAGAGTGACAGCAGGATTCATGCCACTAAAACTTCATAAACCCCACTGAAGCCTTTGTCTTATTAGATGTGCAGCCGAGGCATGATGCAACAGATTTAGACAAACTTTCTTGCGCACAGCCTAAGTTGCTCTGGGAGAAATTGTTAAAACACGTAACAACTTGTTAAAACAAGTGGCAAGTGCCAAGGTGGTGGGCATTTGTTGGTTTCTGTTGGGTTTTTTCCCTTCCCAAGCTAACACTTACAAGCTTGTCATCTCTTGCATTTGTGCCTGCACAGTAGCTTTCAGTGAGGATTTTGCAGACTGTCACCAATGTAGGAAAGAAAAACATGACAGCTCAGGCTGCATATAAAAGTAGTGCATGGAAAGAAGCTTTGGTGTCCTTCACAAACTAACAAACACCTTTTATGGTTTTCAATACATAACATCCAAGTAGTCTCATCCATGTTACACAGTTCTTTCCCTACACTGTTTTGCTCTTAAACCTCTGCTGCTTCACAGGTGCAAATCTACCATAAAATCTTCTGTTGACATCCCCACCACCTAGAAGACATAGAGCTGCAACTGTTACACAGCCACCCAAACACTATTCACAAGTCCACAGAGTCCTTGCAGCCATTGCATGGCTATCATCAAGTCAGGAATTAAGGGCTCAGGATTTTTCTGCCTTTTGTTGTACAACCTGAACTCCTCAGAGGTTGACAAAGTCATAGCATCTTGGTCCTTCAAACACTTTAGCACTTGCATGAAATAAAAAGTGGCTATAGATCCCAGAAAGCTCCAAGGTTCCCTCAAACTCCTTCCACTGTTGCCCTGAGCCCTGCCAAGCCGTTGCAGGTGACAACATCAAACACTTGTTCACCTACAATAAGCTCCAGTGCAAGGCAGACAGCCAAAGTGCCACAGTCTGCAGTCTATACAAATAAGGCTACACAAATAAGAAAGGTTCCTTCTTCTATAGGACTTAAAAAGCCCTGAAATATATGTTTGGAGCTCCTGAAAAAAAGCTAGACAACCTACTCACATCCAAAACACGTAAAATATGAGCGCTCTCTCTTCAAATAAACTGCTTATTCCACTTTTAGCCTTTCAACAGATCTTCAGCAGACGCCTGCATCCCAACCAGTAGCTCTGAAACAGCAAAAGCATGAACTCCAAAGGCAAGCTCCTCCCACCTTTAACCCCATGCCTAAATCTGAAAACAGCTACTGACTCTGCCTAGCTAGCATCACCCTTGATTAAAAGGGTCTATAGACATCCAGAAGGAAAGTTGACCTGTCCTATATAGATGTAGGCATCATTTAGCCAAAGACCTCAGTTTGCCCCCCGCTGCTTCTCACCTCCTCAGTCTTACTGTAATTAGATGCTCAAAATAGATGACAATACATAATTCCCTGCTGCTCTAAGCTTTAACTCTTCTAGTGTGAAATCATTTCCCATTGCCACTGTTAAACTACCATACCATACAGAAACCCTGGAAGCTAGGCAATGTTTGCTTCTACCCAGAAACAGTTTTTGTACTGCCGGGAAGCCCCACGGGAAACTGCTGACTGGGTAACACTGCCTCAATACTTCCGAAGGATGATGATGAAATCTGCTACAGTTACCCTGCCTTAATAAAATGCCTCCTTGAGCAGAAAATAAGCCATGACAACAGCTTTTGCACAGTTGTTCTTCATCAGGTAGATCAAACCCCTCAGCTGTGACACTAACATGCAAGTTAGCTGGCACTGGTCTGGGAAACCCCAAATAAAAGTCATGGGCCTTGCTTTCTGCCTCAAGTCCTCTCCCTCACTCCTCAGTTACAGACAGAAGGATGCAGATGTGGATCAGCAGCTAAGGAGAGGGATTGCCAAACTCCAGAGAGGCTGCTTAGACTGCTGGGAATAAAGGGAACACTTGCCAAGGTCCTGGTCAAGCATAAGCACCTGCCCACTGTAATAATTCACTTTTCACGTTTTACCCAACATGTGACCAGCTGCTTGGGGCCTCCCTGCTCTCCCCCTGCCCCTTCTCCCCTATTCCTCTTCCCAAAGCTACCAGTTTGCTGAAATAAACTGATGTACAGGAGGCAAAGGGCATTTGGGCCAAGCAGACCTAGGTGCAGCAGAAGTCCCTCTCTAAACAATACTGCCTTCTGGCAACCTATGCTTTAAAACATGCAACTTGTCCAGCCATCCTAGAAGACTGTAGTGACACAAGTCACTTTCCTCAGTCTTCTGATATATTTGTGTGGTCATCAACCCTCATTCTCCCCAGAAATAACTGCTTGCTTTGCAGCATGGACATCAGATACTTGTATATTTTTCTTATTAAACTGCCTTTTCAGGATTCAGCTCCCCATTATTAAGTAGAAAAGGAAGCAGCAGGTCAAGGAACCTACCATAAATACTCATAGAAACAATACTTCCGTATAAATTGCATCATCTTCTAAGTCACCACAGTGTGCCACAAAATCTGTTCACTCCCTATCAATGAAATCTAAAGTAAGTTAAGTTAGGAGAAAGCACATACAATTTATCGGGCCTGTGTTTCTTACCGGTTTATTGCACCTTCATAAGTGTGAAATTTTATTGCAGTTGACAAGAAACGGTAGCAGGAAGAACTGAGAAACCAAGATTAAATTCAATAAGCAAGTCATCTGTGCAACACAACTTTAGCTAGAGAACTTGCTTTACCGAAACATTTTATCCTGTCTCACCTTTTGCTAGAGGTTTAATATAGGGGGAGGAGGAAGGGTGAAGGTGGTAAGGAATACAGAGCCACTGTTAAATAACACAGAAACAGTGACTAAGTGATCAAAACATCAATGTTCCCAGGTCTTTACATAGTAGTGTTCACATTCAAAACCTAACAAATTCAGAATGAAGAAAACTCATCGGTTGGTTGCTTTGTGTGCAACATTATCTGTTAATAAAGAGGCACCCCGGTTCAAGATTTTCTGGATATTTTATTAGCCTATTATTTTCATAACTAAAGTGGCAAAATGAGGCAACTCACACCTCTCAAAACTGATATTCTGTTTCATCATGTCTGTTTTTGTCTGACTAGTAGCCCAAGTAACAAATGAGTAGGGTATTCCAAGCTGCTATTTAACAGAAGACCACTAATTCCTCACCAACACTAAACTTAGTGTTTGTTCGCCTACACAGGTAAGAACAAGGAACAGGGTTGGAGGACAAAAATAAGAAAAGTGGGAGCTAAGAACTGAACAATATTTATGCTTGGTAAGAAGACATTAGAGGCAGAAAGACCGACAATTCATAGAGGTAACATGTACTTCACAAAGATACTTTTTCATTAGCGGCTTATTATGATTCAACACATTGTCAGACTACACTGAATTATTTGTTCCCAGAATACAGATGAAAGATAAGAAAGGTTTGGCTTGTATTTAATGATCCAGCACTAACATATGTGCATGTGGGTACAGTTTCAACATTTAGCATGTGCTATGTATGTAATAGTGACTACAGTGCCTTACAAAGGCCACCACTGTCTTGTAGAGAAAGAAAGCCAACACCATTCCTCTGAAGTGGAAAGCAGTTATTAGCTTTTAAATGATAGCATGTAGCTTGCTTTATTAGCCATTGTTTAAAACACTGTAATTAGAAAAAATGTTAGATATGCAAGATAAACCATCCTCCCTCAAATAATCCCTGCTCCCCTGAGAGTTACTGCATCAAAGAGTTCTGTAGAAGTTTCTTTATACTAAGATAAAGAAATCATGTCACACTCCCATTGCAGCAAGAACTGATTCACCCATAAAACACGTCTCAGTCACTGCTTTTCTTTATGATGATCTCCAGGCAGCCATTAAACAGTAATTAGCCTTGATGCTGTACTGATCCTTTAGGTATAACAGAGGAAGGTATTCTGTACCTTCTCAGCTGGTTTAAATTGTCATCCCTGCTGACCCCCTCCCCATCTTGAGTGAAGCAAAACTCGGTTAAGGTACAATTCACTTAACCATGTTAGTCTGCACTTCAAAACACACCTTTACACTTCCTAGAATAAACAAAAGTGTTACTCTTGTAGTAAGACACGACAAACTTAAGATAGCCTACATATGATAATCAGCGCACACTTGAGATTATTTTGATTTTTGATAGGCATATCATTTATGCAAGCAAACATTGATCTTTAAAAAGGCAAGAGTCAATCACTTCTGACACACGGGAAACTAGAATACCAGGACTGAAGTAATAATTAAAAAGGATGAGGATATACAGAATCCTCTGCTCACCAGCAGACTTTGCAGGTACGTGCTGACTTTGTTACTCCTTCATAAAGGCAGCACCTAAGCCCTCACTAAACAGACTGCTGAGAAGGCTAAGCCTAAGACTGATCTGGGAAACCCCTGTTCTGGTAAACAAGTTTTTTTTCTCACTCAGGCAGGAGCTTCAAGTCTGGCCCTCCATGCCTCCACACTCCCAGCCACCTCCAGCTCAGGCAGAGATGGCACTCCCATCACCCACTGACACCAGAACTTCTGAAGCACCCATGAACTAAGCCAGCTCTACACAGGATGGACACCTCTTCCCCAACTGCTTCTATTTCAAAACACTTTGAGTGCAAAAGTAGGGTTTACACTGTTAGAATTAGACCAACACATACACCTGTGTATGAGACAGCACAGTCCAGATACTGCCCACCTACTCTCACAGACAATTTCTTGATGTTCTTCTATAGATTCCATTACTTCAGCAACATCTCACAAGTCTGAATACTTCAAGTGTCCACTTTCCAGCTATAAATTAAGGAGATGATTTCTGATTAATCAGAAAGACAATGCATTACATCATTTAAGCCTCTGTTTATGACTGTCTCCAATAATATCCAGCCACAATGATTGTATGCAATCTAAAGGATTTACTCAGTAAACTATGACTCTTCTTAAGTAGCTCATATCCACTTGGAAAAGAAAATATAGATTATATTCTCCTTGAAAATAATTATTCTTTAAGTGCACAAGGATATCTGTAAGTTTCCATCTTAAGTGCCCGAGTACACAACCTTGGCAAAAGAGAATACCATATCTGGACATCTAAGCCTTTACTATAAGTTTTAATTATGCATATTTCAAAACCCCATATGAGCATCCAAACCACTTACTTGTCAGGTCCTTAGCTCATGCCTGCCTGAAGCCTTTCCAATCAACCAATTACACAAACACTATTCAAGCAAGAAGCGTGAAAGGACTGAGGCTAACACATTCTTTAGGCTAGAAGTGTACATGGCAGAACACAGTACATCCAGAGCATGCCAACTGTGCAGCAAGAGCTGCAGGAGAACATCTGACCCACTCACAGCATCCAGCCCCCCTTCAGCCACAGCAATGTAGGATGCAAGCTGAGATAGAGGCAGGCACAGAGCTGCTGAAGGTCAGTGTGTTCCTCTCCCCAGAGGAGTGTACCTGAGGGACCAGAGAAAGCATCTCTCAAATGCATTAAAAACACCCAAAAAAACCCCCCCAAAAAACCCCATCTCATCATATTTCTTCTTACTTGCACAAGGACTGAATATTTTAGGCAAACCAGACTGCCTCCATTTTACAAGTATCCTCAAGGGAAAAAAAAAAATTCTTCTTTACATAAAGAGTAACAAATTATTTTAAACTCAGTTGCTAGTCTGCTAATTGCCCAAAGGACATAGTAAAAGCCACTGGTTTTGACAACATAAGTTATTCATAATAAGATCTGGTTTGTACCTATTGTGTAACATGGAACAAATATTAGCTAGAAACGTATTTTAGCAATGCAGAATTGGAGTTATGTGGGAAAGTTATACTTTTGCTATTTAAACAGGAGTTTAAAGTCAGTAGCTTAAATCTTTCTTTGCAAAGCAACTTCTACGATTTCTTGTTGCTGCATTGAAGCACTTGAAACAGCATTTTCCATTCTTCAGTTGGAGCAAGGTTACAGCACGTACCTGAATATTTTTCAATAATGTTAAAGAATCTATTACATACGCCTCCTTGAGGATTTTTGAGGACTGGTTAATAAAAACGATCCTGCATACTGATGTATGTAAACAGAACAAACCCCTATGTCACAACTGGGATGGTTTTTCCGCTACGTAAACAAACACTTCTGCATAGTCATGCTCCTGTTGCAGTTTACCCTGCACCAAGGGACTGCAGACCTATACAGATATGAAAGGTAATGCTATTTTTTCCCAGCCTTCCTACCTGTATTCTCAAAGGAGAGCTCAGTAAAATCAAAGTATATGTACAGTCCAAGAAAATGCTCCTATTTCAATAAGTAGCTCACATTATGCATGCCTTCTGCTAGAGGAACACAGATCCTTCTTCTAAAGATGATATAAAAGCATCTGAGCAGGGGGGTGGAAACTGTGACGTAAGAGGCAGCCAGTGGAAAGACATATGGAGGCAGAGAAATAAGAGAGATATCAGGAATTGGCAAATCTCCTCTTACATTTTACATTCATATGCTCACCACATTTAGACACAAAGACTGTACCTAACACTCCAGCGCAGGGTTTGTGGTTTGGATTTTTGCATTCTCCAAAGCACACGTTATTATAGACATAGCCCTGTATAGCACAATAATCCTGCGTTGCTAATCTGCATTTTGTATTAAAGCCAGAAATAGTGGCAACATGCTGGACTGTAGTGAAATTACAAAGTACATTACTATTATACCATCTTGCAAGTATAAGTTGTCAACTACCATTCAGTAGACACAGTCTTTTTGTCCTGCACACATACAGCAGGGGAAATTGAACAAAGTGAAGAGCATTTGTGATTCTCGACTGTTATCAAGAAAGTAATTTTCTTCCCAAATTGAAGAATAGTTGCAGGGCATAAAGAAAACAGTTACCCCTGAAACTCCTTTATCTATTCTGGCAAGATGATGCCCATTAAGTTCTCCAAGTTTCTCCCTTTTTTCTGTTTTGGTTGGTTGGTTTTTTTTGCTGTTGCTGTTGGGTTTGGGTTTTTTGGTTGGTTTTGTTGTTTGAGTGGTGGGTTGCTTTTTTTTGGGGGGGGGGGGCATTGGGAGGGTGAGGTGGGGATGGGACATATTTCCACCTGCATTACTGCAGTGTGGCCAATGGAGAGCATCAAGAACTAGGGCTCCTATGCCACATCATACATATTGACATATTGTAACATGCGTCTGCCAAACTCTCCTTATGATGCTTATGTCTTTTTGTCTGGGGCACCAAAAAAAAAAAAAAAAAAAAAAAGCTTTCTTCAATGACAACAGAAGATCCAAGAGCATCCTACTCACAGTTATCACCATGAAAGCTGTTACTTAGACTGTAAGTCCAAAAAATCTAAAACCTCTATCAATTTTTTCCTGGTTTCTATTAGCAGGATGTGCTGGGAGGGAATGGCCCTCCCTGTATTCAGGGGACTAACTACCTACAGCATTTGGGCCAGCTTTCTTGGTGTGGGTTAGGAAAAAGCTTGTGGCAGGACGGGACAGAAAGGAAGGTTACCTCTGACAGCCTCCTGGCAAGCTGCCACAAGGAAATTAAAGTTTGCTACACAAATTTAGTCTCATACTACTCAATGTTTTACTGAACCACACAATATACCCAAAGTTACAAGCTGTAGGATGACACAGCTAAATTACAGGCATGATTTTGGACAAAGCTCAGTTCTGCATCTGTTACCCAACTTACTGACCCCTTCAGAAGCAGCAGATCACACTAAATGCAGAACTTGCCTCTTTCCCATCCCCCAGCTTGTTTTAAAGTCAGCATCACAGTGGGACATCTCTGGTGAAAGATATCTCTGACAATGAATTCTCAAATGTGACAGCTAAAAACTGACCTCTCACTGCAGCCTATTAACCCTATTACCTAAACTCATGTGTAATTATCAACCATAATGTGCTGAGAGCCTTCTGCTTGCTACAGTTATGAACACATAACTTCTTGAGCACCTATTAGGAAACCATTAAGGCACACCCTTGCCAACACTTGAGTAAAGCAGGAACAAATGAACTGCTTTGATATATCTTGAGATTGTTGTTGAGTCTTCAAAGAAAAGACAACCCTGAAAAATCTTTTTCCATAAATTTAATCTTAATTTGCTTGGATCCTCCTGGGGAGGAATAACAGGTCCAGATATATATATTATGCAAACAAACAATTCTTACGTGCTATGGCATGTAATATTTTTTTGTGGCTGAAATTCTCTTGCGCACTTAAAGGTGGGTCAAATACCCACAGCAGAAGAGGCCTTTTTTTGAGTCAGTCATCTCCACATCAAATGTGATTCTACACATATGAATTCCAACACACAAGAGAACAGCAGGAGCTGAAAGGAAATTCATGACACTCGCTAGATGAAATAATCTAGGAAACAAAGAAATGGAAGCTTTTCAAAGGCAAGCTTGTTTCTGTAGGTGTTTTAATAAGGCTGTTACTCAAAAGCATCCACAGGAAAAGAAAATATTATCTAATGCTACAAGATAAGTAATCGTTACTTATTTGTTGAGTACACATTCAGCATGTGTACAGATTCATGTTCTTTAGAAACTGCTTTGAGTTTTACTCAGTCACTGAAAAGAGAAACAATACCATATTTAATTAACTGCTCAAATAAACTATAAAAAGTTATTTACAGAAGTTATTTTGTTATGGCTTTTTAGGAAACACTAAGTCACCTTTCTATATTAAGAAGGCAGAAGAGAGACTACATAAAGCTATAAATACTATTAATTGTAGAGTAAGGCACAATATCATTAAAAGCTATGGAAACTGTCCCATCTCCTTTATTCCTTTTGCTTCTGACAATCAAGTTTAAGAGAAAGAGTAATTGAACCTTTCCATCAAAACCCTTGTGTGGATTAAATCCTTTCTAAGAATGAACTAGCATTGATTACTTGTAAGAACTAGCAATTTTAGAGCCACTTTAGAGGCATGGAACGATCCCAGAACTTCAGAGGCTGGGCCTTCAATAAGCAAGCAGCTGCACCACCAGCACGGAGATGAAAGCATATGATCAGTTGCTTCAGAAGCAGCTCAAATAGATCAAGAAGAGACATCAACTATAGTTGATCTATTTAAATTCCTAAGATTATATGGAAACATGGATGAGAGGTGCAGGAATATAGAACTCTTTGAATTAAGCTTACAGAAAAATTTTTTGATAACCCATTCAACATCTCAGAGCAGTCTGACACCATCATGTACAACATTAGTATGAGGAATAAGGAACACCACAAAACTAACAATTAATAAAGGAGCCCTGAAAAAAATGCTCCTGGTTGGGGGATAGCTGTTTTTCAGTATTAAAATAGGCAACAAGAGTCTAAAGTTACAGTTTGTATACATATATATATGCACATATTGTGCGCATATATATATATGCATGCACATATTTATATAACCTAAACATGCATTTTAGTTATACAAACTGCTGATATGTATCAACATTAAATTATAAATCAGCTCTCTCATTTCCTAACTGTGGAAAGTCTTTACACTGCATAACCATATGTTCCTTTCTGCAATAAAAGGACCCCGAAAGAAAGGAAAGATTACCTAACAGAGACAAGCAAGCACTTCATCTTCTTAGCAGTCTTCAGAGGGCCCACCAATCCACACTGCAGATTAGAACAAGCAACTTCAGGTAGCATTTTTCCCCTCCCAGTATCCCCCCTTTTGGCTTCCCAGATAAAGAAGATAAAGACATCTCCCAAGGCCATGCTCTTATTAAAGTGGTTGGAAAGCCTAAGTAAAGTCACAGCAGAATTGCTACATAGCCAAGAGGAAGAGGCAAATTGGACTCAAAACAGTCATTCTATAAGTGAAAAGGAACAGCAGCCGCAGATAGGCTCTCAGGACAGCAAGACAGAACAGGCAGCCAGAGGTCAGTGAGAGACAAGGGCAAAGGGCTCATTACATCTTACCCAAGTACCACTCCCTAGTCCCTCAACAGTGCTGTAAAGCCGTAAGATATCCCTCCTGATTTGATGAAATGCTTTCAGCTACAGGCTAGCCTCCTTCAGGCATGCTACCAAGTACTCTAAGGGCTAGGTAGACCTATATTACCAGTGCTCATCTGCACATATTGAGCAAAAAAGAACAGGAGATTTGCACTTCAAAGTTACTGACTTGGCATTGTTCCAGTAAATACTAAGTCATTTTGAAGTTGTTATCAAATCACATGCCAAACCTAAAGGACAACCTTCAAGTTGAGATAAACTTTTCTGTCCTTTTTTTTTTTTAAACCATCATGACAGCAAATGCTAAAGCATAAACAAAAACAACACAAGTTACAGATAAGTGGGACACTATTGTCTTTAGCTATCCCCAGTGGCAGTAGCTTATTAGGCCTACAGTCAGTTGTTAACAACCTTAGATTTAGGTTATTATTCAAGGTGCATATCTTTGAAAGCCTATTAAAGGCAACAAGATACCCCAGCATGCTAAGTAAGTATATCTTTAGAGAGTCAGGTTTCTACAAACATACATTAACTCGTAACTTGGTGTTCAAGGCCAAATTACTCCAAGGACAAACATTAGTTAAAATAAAAATCAAATCAAAGAAAAAATAAAATTATTTTGATGATATTTCTCCCCCAGCCCTCCTCCCCTCCCCTTAAAAGAAGTGGAATTTAGGTTCAGTTCAAGTAGTTTTGGGTTTTGCTCCTCTTGAGTTACCTAGTCACTTTAGCATTACAAGTAAACACTTTCAAAAACATTGAGACTTAAAATAGGAAAGATGTAAATTCATAATTCATGATCTAGATTCATAGCAGACTGCTACCTTCTGCTACAGAAGCCCATACTAATGGACCTCACTACAATACCTCAAGGAACACATTTCAAAGGGAGATTCCCTTTGAAGTAAAAACAGGGTCATAAAGTACAATACAGAGCCATAACATAAAGCCGCAATATAAGTACGCTAAGCAATTTGGTTTTCCATATATAGCAATTACATTTTACCCTCACTAATATCAAATCAGCTTAACCACATCATTCTCTGTCTTCTCTCCCAACCCACAAAGTTCTATTACCCTCAACCATTTTTCAAGCACATTAACAGTAGCCATAACTTGTCATTCTCTGCGCACAGCATGTTTGCATAACCAACTACAACTCTTTAAAGAATAAGGTTATAGTACAATAACAGTTATGAAGTAAAGCTTAAATAGCTGCTTATACACCTACCTGCTAAAAGCAACACTGACAGCTTACATAAGAATCCTTTAAACACTTTGGCTACCAATACATAGAACACCACACCCACTTGACTAAAACTCACCCTATCAGCAGAGATAATTGGATGGCTTTTTATATCAAATAAAATTCACATGGCTGGGCCTGTCTCATAAATTTGACCCATCTGCACCTGTGGTGAATAAAGTGGTCATTTAGGAGAAAAAACCTGAAGTTTAACTACTACAAGTTTCTGCTTATCTGATAGATGGGAAGACTGCAGAACAAACATTGGTACAGCTGAAACACCAAATATTTTCTTAAAAGTTTTACTGCTTCAGCCTGTTTTCTTACACAGAACACCTGAGGATCTTGGATGCTCTCAGTTAAGTGTTAATGAATAACTGCCTAGGGCTGGTTTGACCTACTTGTATAAAAGCTTCTCCTTCACTATATTTTTTTCTTATTTTCTTTTGTTTTTTTTTTTTTTTTTTCTCTTTTTCCCCTGTATAGGCTTTGAAATTTGCTGAGAAGACACTCTTGGTGGTATTTAGTGGTTAAGTCAAACTAAGAAGGTGTGAGATAAAGCTTTGTGGTTATTTTGGTGTTGTTTCCAAAGGGAGGGATCCAATTGATTTGAGTTGATGCTTTCCCAGCATTTAGAAAGTAATAAATTGACTACTGTTAAATATGTGCCCCTAAGAAAGCAGCTTGATTGAGCAGAAGAGTGAGTGTTTAGGTAATGATTCTTAGGCTGACCTTTGAGAAGGTAAGGAAGCTAAGGCAGTAAATAATCTTGCTGCATAACTTGGTCGTGCAGCCAAATATTGTTGTCTTTAGCCATGCTTCAAAGAAAGAATGCTCATTACATTGCAGGTACTTCTGAGATTTTTATTATAACTTCTGTTGATAAATCTCTTCCTAATATGATAGCTCCTCCATATTTTTTTAATCATAAAATAATAAATTGCATTGCATTAGGTCACAATAACTAATGCTGTCTTTATACAGGGCTGACAAGCATCTTACAAAAAACATTTAATTCAAGCTTTGTTACCGGTCAAATGAAAGATAGGTTGACCAGTAAAACAGGAAGATCCTGATCTTCCTACACATTATATCCAAAAACCAAGTCTATATTCTTAAGTAAATACAGTCATTAAGGGTATTTATCTGTACTAGTGGGCCAGCTGATTTATGGAGGCCAGAGCTGGGGTGTTTTCTCTTTACCCTGACTCCTTAGCCAGATTTCCCTGCCCTTGAAATATTGATGCAAAGGATGTGTGTTGTGGAGGAATTTGCACCATCATCCCTTGGCACCCTACTCCTTGCCAGAGAAAAGAGGTAATGACTGGATGAAACCATCAAAATCAACCGGATGACCCATGTAAGGTTCATCACAGGCATTGGTGATAATAAAGCCTACTACATGGTGAAGTAAAACTTGTGGGAAGAAGATCTTCATGGGAGCTGTCGTGGTTTAAGCCCTGCCAAGCAGCCAGCTCACTCACTCCCCCCCTTCCTCCCTTGGCTCCTGGAGGGATGGGGAGGAAAATCCAAAGAATACAACTCCCACAGGTTGAGATAAGAACAGTCCAGTAACTAAGGTATAACACAAACCACTGCTGCTACCAC
>WYDI02033442.1:0-14184 GCA_009867235.2 Psittacus erithacus | reverse complement strand
TATACACTATGTCTGGGCCCCAAAGACAGAAGGCAACCTTGTGCATAATAAAATGAATTTTTTTTGAGAATACTATTCCAGAAGGGCAGAAAGATTCCTGAGGACCTCTGTTTTATTCACTCTGCATTGAGCAGCTGTAAAACAGAAATGGGCAATCCAGGTCCAAAACCAACTAGACCACTGAAGAAAAAACAAATCACAGACACTTAATGAGATACTCCTAGTGCAAGCATGCATGCCCTGAGGAAAAAACCCTGGCAAATCACCTAGCATCTTCTGTCTCTTGCGCAGAAAATAGGCAGAGATCTTGCTTGCTGCCTGCAAGAGGACAGAGGGGAAGGTCAGGATTTCACACTGGCTCTGCACGAGTGTACACACTTCATTCTTGGTAGGGAAGTTTGTGCTGTCCCTCTGATTTACACTTTCCAGAGACTCCAGAAAGGAATCCTGTCCAAGCCAGCCTAAGCACTGTAAGGATTCCTACAGCATGTAATCCAGGAATAACACCCCCTTCCATGCCTCCAAGAGCCATGGACAAACCTTCCACATGCAGATCCACTGCTTAGGAATTCATGCTGTTTAAAAGTAGAAACCCTTAGCCCTGCAAGTGTACCTCACATTAGTTTCTGTCACTGGAACTGTCGAGGAGCCTGCCACTTTTAAGGCACACTACTGTGAATCTCCCCTAAAATAGGAAGAGAAGACAATGGAAAAATCCAAAGAAAGAAAGAATAACATTCCTCTTCTTGTTTGGTTTTTTTCCCCTCAGAAAGTATACAATTTGTAGCAAATATTTTGTTTTTCATAAGTGCTTCAATAACATCTCCTATGGGCAGAAACAGTTCCTTTCTCTCCAAGAGCCCATAGTGCTGCTAACATAGGTCACACTCAGGTAATAGCTGTGTTTTGCGTATAATCCTTCACTTTCATGAATACAGCTCTGCTCAAAACTGCAATTCAAGAACATTACACAGAACACATAATGCAGCTCACCCATGAAGAAAGACTAGCTTTAAAAACACTGAGGTCTTGAACAGTTACACAACCAAACCTACAGTGGTCTTCTAGGGCAGTTTATGACAACACAGACTTATGGACTGAGCATATCACCATATTCTTTAGTGTAGCAAAGATTAAGACAAAATAGTTGCATTCGAAACAAGGCCATTGCAATAAGAACCATTAACCAATTTTATTTTTTTTTTAACTAAGCTATTCACTTCAGTTTTCAAATAATGAAGATTTTCTGAGTTTGGTTTTCAACTATTTTGTCCTCCGTTTTCAACTTTGTGATCCCCTCTTTTCTGCAGAAGGAGGAACAGAAGAGAAAAATTCTGAACGCCATTTCCTCTCACTTTTTCTAAAACAAACAAAACAGAAAACAGATTTTGCTGAGAAAAAAACCTTACAAAATAAAATCCTCTGTGTCCAGCACTGAGAACTGACTGAACCTAAAATGCAAAAAAAGCTCCATATTCCCCGTTGCTCCTGAGTATAAGCTGTAGTGTCAAGTTCTGTGGATCCGGTGCTGTTGGCTGTTACTTCCTTCAGGCAACTTCTGCAGGGAAGTTAATTCTGTTTCTGAGCCACATCTCTAGGCCTCTTTTTGCATGTTTGCTGTTACGCAGCCAGCACATCAAGGCGAACATTTGGAATAAAGCCTTGGGTGCAAGCCACATTTGTTGTTGAATGAACAAAGCCAATGTTAAAAAGATACAATTAATCATGCTTCAAGGTATGAAACAACTGTCCTTTTTAGCCAAAGGAAAGAAACACTCAGCCCCTCACTGTAGCCTCTCCTTTGTAGAGATACCTGGCAAGAAATACTGCTGTCTGAAATGTTGTCTGAAGCATTGATAAAGACTGATCGCAGCTAGGGGACCAGATAAGAAATTGGTCTGACCTAGCAAATCACATCCTTTGCTCATCGTGCTTCCTGGGGATGTGAAACAGCTCTTCCCATTCTCTCTAAAACCAAAAAAATAGGGTGATGTCTTTAGAGCCTTTCAAATGACAAGAGCAGGAGGAAAGACTGGCCTATAGTAATAGGCTTTAACAAGGGTATTATCAGCTGACATAGGAACTCATATATTGGCTTATTGGGCACATTCACCCCACACAAAATAGCAATAATTTTCTCCTTCACATGCAACTCCAGTAAAGCTTTAATACCTCCTATATCCAGGTTCCTAATTAGAGAGAGAGAGCACAACAAAAAAAAAAAATTAAACAACAACAAAAACCACAACCAGAAAAGCCAACACCATCCTAAAAAGGCCAAGCCACAAGACAGGATGGGGGCAAGAGTCTAATTTTTCAGCTCTAACCCTCTCATGAGTCTTATCTGATCTCAGTGTCCTGTAAGTATCTGATACCACATGACAATTTTCAAGTACAACACTGAAAAAGAGGTAAAATAATGCTGCATAGGACAGACTGTGCAATTAGGGAATAACAAACAGCTGGTGCAGAGCACACCAGTAGGAACAGATGCCGTGGAGAAGACGGGTGTTACACCATCAGAAAAAAAAGGGGTGCGATAGAAGCATTCTGGGGCAGTGGAAATGGCATAATCAAGCTGTAATATTAAGAGAAAATATTATTTGCACTTTTTCTTCCAGTTGTTTCCACACTCACCATCTAAGATGAGCAGAACACCCACAATAAGGTTGTGGTTAGGGCAAAAGTAAGCCCTCAGAAAGAGAGTCTCTGAGACTGTGCTGGAAGATTACACTGTAAGAGCAGTAAAAATTTTGCACCTGGTTATGAACATCACACACTTTTGGAAGTAAATATGACTAGCCTGATTTAGGGCTATCTGGGAGAGAAAAGGTTCAACAACTGTAGGAAGACGTTTATTTGACATGGTAAGTACTGTAAATGAACTAATTTCCACCAGCTTATTTGCACGGTTCTCACAGAAACAGATTTCATCTTTATTTTGGTTTCTTTTTTTTCAACACTTGTCTGAATAAATTCTGTATGCTCAAATACAGCAATACTGACAAAGACTGGTGCAATATTCTGTGGCATCTTACAGCTGGATAAGGAATCCTCTCTATGATGCTTCTAGCAATGCCTCTGTGTAATTCAACAGGCTTGTCAAATGTTTCTAGTTATTCTTTCATGGTCATAAAAGCAGAAAAGAAAATAAAGAGCAAACAATTTAAAAACTACAGGTAGAATACAGACATCAGAAGTTATTCATGGATTTTAGACAAAACACGTAAGAGAGACTGTAAAACTGCCTTGCTAGTTTGAAGTGTTCCACCCTAACACCTTCAGAATGAGGAAGAATATAATTCAGCTCTAGACCAGAAGATATGTGTG
The DNA here is from genome assembly GCA_009867235.2 of Psittacus erithacus. Classification (NCBI taxonomy): domain Eukaryota; kingdom Metazoa; phylum Chordata; class Aves; order Psittaciformes; family Psittacidae; genus Psittacus; species Psittacus erithacus. Next base: position 10,854 of record WYDI02033442.1, on the reverse strand, counting down.
TTTAGGGACTTTGTGGAGTTTTTCTTTCTAAGGCCTAAAAAAGAAAAGAATTCTTGCTGTAAAGGCTATTTCATTACTTTAGAGTACCTACAGATTAGTCAAGCAGACAAATATATGTCTACTACGATTTATGGCAGTTTCTACCAGAATATATATCAGCAAATGGCCTCTAAGATTTCAAGATGACTGTATTTGAATCCCACCAGTGAACAGCTGGTCTGTTCCCAGTAAATCACAAAATGTACCTCCTTTCAGAGTTTGCCCAGGAGCAGGCTTGAATGAAGTCAGTGAAGAAAAAGAGTCCCATATAGTGTATTTGCCTTTTTTAAATGTCTTAAGCTAATGGGGATCCCAGCAATTATTCTAGGAGATAGGTATTCTCCCCAAGCACTTTTGCTGCTTTAAACGAAGTTGTCGTGCCCTCCATTTTTGCTCAACTTTGGCATTCAAGTAACAAAACCCTCAGATTTATTCTCAGCTCAAAACCATGAGATCCAAAGGAAAATGGCTAATTTCACATAGTTTTGATACTGAATCATATGGTAAAGCTAGGCTCACAGAGTACTTTTTAGGACAACGTGTTTACCCAAAACTGGATAAACAAAAATCTGTGAGGATTTCACCCACAAGTGCAGTTTTAGAGTTCATTTTTGGCACAGATGGGGACAACTCCTGTCAGCTTGAATGGAAAACTCACCTATTTATGCCAGGACTAACTTTGGTCTCCAGCATCTGCAAACATAAGGCAGAGGACCTGTTTCCCCACAGCTAACTAAGTTTTACACCTTTGTAAAGTCACTTTTTGATGAGGTACACAGCAGCAAAACAGCAGTCCATCAGGATGTGGACTAGGTTTTTTTTAGGGATATTCAATACGCAGCAGACACTGTGCCATATTTAAGCAATAAAGAGCACTGCTTCTGTCCATCATAAGGACTTGTTTGGAATTATAAAGACATATGGTATTTTTAGAGGCTGAAACAAACATACTGACTCACACTCACCACTGCCAATTGAGAATAAGGCACATTTACTGATGTAACCAATGTTCCACTTCAATCTGCTTTCCCATCAAACCTCAACATTTTATTTTAGCTGCAAAAAGGTTTATTAAAACCCTGCAGCCACATGATAACTCTCTCAACTACGAAATGTAATAAAAGGCTTAAAAAAAAATAAAAAAAATCAGTCCCACTCCTTTTAAAAATCACCCTAACCTGTATTCAGCAGTCCACTGAGTTCCTTTCCTATGATGCTGTTTCATTGAAAAGAACAATGGTTGTTTCTCCAATTCACTTTTTTCTACAGACCCAAAATCAGGAAATATGGGGTAATACCTCCAACCCTATCACCAAATGTAAAGTCAGATAAGTTACTAAACACTTTGCGGATTCATCTTACTGGCAGATAATAATATGCTTACTACAACAGCATCTTCACCCTCTTCCTCACAAACTCAGTTTTTCTATTATATGAGTCAGACACAGCTGACAAGCACATAGAAGCTCACCTACACATTTCAGTAAGGGCTTGAATCTTAAATCCTAGTACTTATGCTGTGTGTGGGGTTTAAACTTTTTAGATGGAAGATTATAAGCATGTTGCATTTATCACTTGGTTGCAAAGATACCTTTTAGATGTGGAGTGAGAATATCTTTGCAAGGAGTTATCTATACTGTGGTCTTCAGCCCTCTCTAAATGTTTCACGGCTCCCAGTGAAATGCAGGCGAGTGAATGACACATTACTTTTCTCCTAGATGATAGCAAACAAAAAGCACAGGAAAAGATTTATACTGTAGTGAATCATATGCATATTTTGACTGGTGGAAGCTCTGCCAGAGAATGGAAAGAAAGATTAATTTAGTTGGTTTATCCCTTCCTTGAACTTCCACTCAGACTAACAGAGTGCCTTCTCACAAAGCCTGCTCACATCCTGGCTGCCCTCCAGGGAGGCACTGGGGTGTGCAGGCTGTGTATCAGACAGCACTTTGTCCTTGCCAGGATGTGGTCTGCCTTTGTAACAAGGCCTATGCAAATGGGAGCCCGTGAGCCCTTGCAGCCGACTGCGGCAAACACCACTTGCTCCTTCACTAGACAGAAATGAACTGTAACTACCTAAAAGCAGAACAAACAATATAAGAAAAGAAGGAAAAACATCCAGATTTAATCAGATTAACGATAACGGCTCTCCTGAGGAAAGACTCCCTGAAGAGGAGAATTCAGGGAGCCATTAATCACATTTCTAGTTTGTGACGTGCCACACAGTGAAAAATACGAGTCTGTAACTTCTCTCATAAAAGTATTTGGGAGGATTATTAGCTTAGCAGAAGGCAGATTAGGTCACAGCACAGTCCTAAATGTTTCATATTTGTTTTGCATCCCCAGCATCCTGCTAAAAATAAAAGCAACAGAAAAAAAAAATATCTGTGCTAGGCTTAGAAAGAAACGCGCAGCTGAACCATCAAGAAGGCAGCCATTCCTCTACTGCACTAAACACTCTTTACTCATCTTGAACCCTTATTTCTGCCCTTTCAGCCTGGACCACATGACTTCAGAAAAACTCTTATCACAAATTGCCATTGCAACGTTCATATTAAAAGACAGAAGAACAATGAACAGCAAGGAATTCCTAGAGTTTTTCCACAAACTTTCATACCTTAGTCCTTGTTAATGTGTGATCTTGTGAAAAAAGATCAAAATCATTTCTACTGCATCAGTTTTCAGGGATGCAGGACTCCATTTCTAAAAGCAGAGAGATTAGGGTGACTGAAACTTTAACTACTGATACTGCACTGGAAGAATGGGTGCTGACAGCAAGCTCTTAACTCAGCAGCAGATGTAGGTTTTGTCAACTGTATTCAGAATAAGTCAGAATCAAAAATCCCATGAAAGCTGCAAGAAATAAGGAACAAGCCAGATTTGCCTCACTGATTAACATGAGAGAACCACCTCTATCTATGTATGGACTCCATCACCTTCACTAGAGAAAACAGGTTCAAGTGGCTGATGGATTCAGATATATCACATTTGGATAGTGGAACAAATTAAAGCAAAGTTGTGCCCAAGCCTGTACAACTGACATGGAAATAACACACCTCTCAAAAACACTGAGCTGTGAGCAAATTAAGTGTTGGGACCAAAGTGTTAAAGACCACAGCCACTTCACTTTCTTCACAGATCTCACACCCAGGACAAATTATGAAGAAAATAGAAAGTAGAATAGTTAAATATGCTCAGCACACAATATTTGCAGCACCCTCAAGTAAACAGACTCACATGCCATGCTGACCCCATAGCAGAAAAGGCTTGAGGCCACTTTCCCTAGACCTTTACAGCGAACTTGAAATTAGCAGGGTGATATTGCCATGTCTCATACACCAAGGCATAATACAGAAACTAATAAATTTTGTGCCATTCCAGAAAGAAAATGCTGCTGTGTGCAACTCTTGTTAATCCATAAGCTTCTCAGAGAATAGCATCAGTAAAACCTCCCAACACCAAACAGAGGTCAGTTTGCAAACTCAGTGCCAGTGAGTTAATCAGATTTGAACCTCTGGTCAGCTATTGCCTTTCTTTTGGGAAAATTGAGGACCGTTTCTTCCACACATTTTTAAATGAAGGTTCACTGCCTGCCAGGCAGAGACAGACTGTAAACTGCATCCAAACAACACTGACAACATCCACCAGCATCACTAGGTGCTCGGCGCCATACAGCCACCTCTACCTGGTTTGGGAAAGTACTTCTCTAGCCAAAAGGTCTAGAGTGCAGCAAAGGGGAGACCCCCAGCACAGAAGAGGCTCAGTGGCACTCCTGGTCTTTTATTGCTGTTCAGTCAATGGTTTGGGATCTTTTTGTGTACTAAGCACTCACTGCTTGCACTGCTGTGGGTGAACAGGCAAGTTACAGCAGAGGATCAAGTCAGAAATGGATACAGCAAAGGCTAATGTTATTCCAGGGCACTTGGAATCAGCGCATTAGGAACTATTGTGACAGGACACCCAGCCAAACCTCCTCTTCTTTTTCATCTCAATTATCAGCACTGGGGTTATATGATATACCAGAAAAACCTTCCAAAAAATTAATTTTAGGTTTCTAAATCTTACTTATGTACTTACAAATCACCCGTGCCTGTCCACAAAGATTTCAATTTTGCAATAGCACTTTTCTGTGTTACAGCACAATCTCCAGCAACTTCTTGCTTCATGTTCCATTTCACATGTTTTTCTCTTCCCAGAGCACCACCATTCCCCCCAGTCAATTCCACTTCTCTCCTAATCTAGATGGGGTTAAATTTACAAAGTGTTTTTATCCTAATTACAAGCCTTTCAGCTAGTACCTTGGTCTTAGCCTCAGCAGGAAATGATATGCAAAATACACTTTCATGCATCTGACAGTTCCCAAAACTACCGGTCATATAAATTCTGCCAATTTACTCTAATTAAAGCTAAGCAGTGTAGTGTGTGCTTAAACAGTCAATCTGTCTTGAAGTAATTATACCTGAAGGCAGGAATACATCAGAGTTTCCTTCTCTTGGAATTAAACTCAGATGGGCAACTGAAAAACAGTCGAGGGACATTTGCTAATGATTAAATCCAAATCACATCTCCTTTCAGTGTTCTTACCAAGTACAAGCTGCTTCATGGATGCTGATGGATTTCTGGAGGAAGGAGGCAGATGGTACAAGGCACCTGTCAACACTGCTCTGCCTACACAAGGCACTTTTCCACACTCATTGGTGCAGAGCCTTACACTCTGAAGTGATGCTTTAGGGAATCAAAATGAGACTCTCAAAGACAATATAATATATCATACACTATGTCCACTATCACTGGTAAGATTTCAGACGATTCTTAGTAGTTTGTATCATTTGTAAGCTAGCCACTGCACTCTTTGGAAGATCTGCTTAATTCACCTTTTTATCACTTATTTCACCTATTATCAATCCTGACCACCAGAATAAAGATGACAAAAACCCTCTTCCAAATCAGAGGCAGAGTTCAGGGCTCCCTCTCCCTTTGGATGCTTTCATCAAATCTTTGCATTTCCTTTTGGCCTCTAAGGTCAGCCAAGTATAGGGACTACCAGACTTCATGGGAAGTTCTACTTTTAGAGGGGCATCTTAGAAAAACACCTGAGCAATCTCACATTTTGATGTAAGCAAAGATGGGAGAAGAGCCATCAAGCAGAGGTCCTAGTGAGCAGGAGAATGTTAAAGACCACCTTCCATACTGCAATATCAGAGACATTTCTCATATCTTGATGGTCCTTTAGAAAAGACCAAAGACAACTTCTAGAAATGGACAAAATTGATTCAAGTAGGAAAAGATGAAGAGGTTACATTGCTCCATCCATATCCTTCTTCCTGCTCTCACAAACAGAGCAAGGAGAACAGAATGCAAACAGAGAATAAGAGAAATCATTAACCACAAACCACACTTACAGAAGCATATTCTCTGTGCCACTCAACAGCACACAACTCCAAATTTACACCAGTCCCAACACAGTGCGCAGAGACTGTTAGTCAGAAGGATGCTTACTTTGGCCCTCTGGGAGCTGAGAAATCCATCTTTATCTTTATGGGATCTGACGAGCCCATCCTGTCACACAGGAAGATGATTATGAATGGCAATGCAATGAGTAACTTTTTAAACAGGCTAAAAAAAAATCTGACTTGAATATTCTGCTTAGATTTTCATCCTTTACTGGCTCACTAATGTGGTGCTAAGGTTCCTGAAAGGAGAAGGACAGACTAGTAGAAGACAGTCTGATTCATCAGGGACCAAATTTGCTGCCATTCAGGAGATAACAATACCAACCTATAAAAGCTATAGATAAATCATTAAAAGATTAACTGAAGTCCAGATTCAGCCTTCAAGAACATAATTTGAAAGATGCAATAAACTACAGAAGGAAAATCCCAATGACCCATGCAGCTTTTATCTGTAAGCTATCCATGATAAGTCCACCTCAAAACAAACCAAAACAAACAGCTTTTTGTCAAGCTTAGATTTGTACTCCTCCAACAACAACAGGTGAAACTATGTCCCCTCCAATTCTCCCATTAAATATCTTGCCCATTTTAACACAAACATTATTTTATTTTAGTTAGAATAAAATATTTAGAGGGATACCTACCTAGGAGTCAGTATTCTTTACTTCTCTATTAAAAATCCAGCTATACTCAACACAACAGGCCAGTTCTTTCTATCCTACTGAATCTGGCTCTTTCCAAAACACCAGAAACAGATCTCTTCAGGTGTACCTAAAATAATCTGCTGGTACTCATCTAGTAAAATGTTGGGATTTGAAAATGCAAGCCTAAACATGGCAGAAATCATTCTATGAGAGAAGCCATTATTTACTTCGTGTTTTCTTAAAATACTTCAAGGAGATTAAGCTGCTAAAATACTCGGGGGGGGGGTAGGGGGAAGACAAGGGGATGATTCTTAAAGTTGGTTTGGCATTACAAAATGTTCAGTATTTGGCATAGGAGAGGTGGGAAGAGAAAAAATCAGAGAACACAGTTGCCCATCATCAGAGTAGGCAAAGCAGGATCAGCTGCTTTTTGCAGATATTTTACTGTGAGGGATCTCACAACAGAGTCCTCCAGACTGCTTTTTCCATTTGTCTCACAGTAAAGCATTGGCTGCAGCGTGACAGTACAGTGGTAAGTACAATTTATGAAGACACTCAGCTGTGAAGTCAGCAGAGGCAGTAACTTCACTTCATCTTAGCTTTCCTATCAGATCTTAGTGATTTCAGATGACTAGTGATCACAGGATCTTAGTGGTTTCAGGAAGAGGTGGGTATGTGTCTGCCCTAGCAGAGAAAATGTTAGGACACTAAACTTCTCTCCTGAAATATCTAGACTATTTTAGCCCAGTTAAAACCAGAATAAACTAACTTTTACCATTAAACCTGATTCCAGTAGCCTAATACAAGTGTAAGGTTTCTCAGCCACAGCTGTTTTGTCCTTTAAAAAATGGAAGGAAAAAAAAAAAAAGCCAAGTAAATATTCTCTACAGAGACGTTTAAGATTCCCTTCCTTCCCCCCAGCAGCAGTAATGTATGTATCTTCATCTTTTGGACTATTTCCAAAGTGCTTAACTTTGGAATTTACATACTATGCTTGCCACAGCAAGTGTCTCTTTAGACTAACACTCCTTTCCCTATACGGGTCTATATTCTGTCATTCCTTTTCCCCAGAGCTTGCAGTAATGAGTGGACAGGTTCTTTGCAGTAATTGTGGTTTTTCATAAAAAACAAAGGAGAGGATGTATCATTTGGCTGTCTACTTAATTTTAGTGTAACAATTCCATTTCTAGGTACAGAGTCTGTAACAGAATGGATATATCCCAGTTTAGCACACAAAACTCTAAATAAGATTGCTACTTTACAAAACCACAGTGCAGAATAGCAGTTGTTTCTCACATGGTAACCACAGTGATTGAGAGATGCCTAAAGTAACTTATTTTTTAAAGGAGAAACTTCAGTGTGTCGTGGTAAACTCTGAAACCACTGATATAAATGGATTAAGCCATGAGCACAGCAAACTATAGTTCCACTACTTCAGCTTAGGTCTGTTTTCACAAAGAGGGTACTCTAAAGCAAAAATCACCTTGCTCGTTCCAACAACACTGGAGAGTGGGTCAGGGAAGAGATGCTTTCTGCAGGTGCACACCAGGATATGCTGATATTATCAAGTCTTTTGCGTTGTTGTTGGGCTATTCTTTCTTTGCTCCTAATGCTACATGAATGTTTGACTGCTGTTTCCAGTCCACATAACAGATATATCACTGGAGGTTCCAGTCTGCTGTTTTTCTTTGAAACTAGGCTTCAGTCTTGGTTAATGTTTGCCCAGAAATATGTAATTGCGGACTTCCTCCTCATAAACCGTTCCAGAGCGCAGGCTGCCATCCTTCCATGTTATTATTATCTGTGTGCCTGCAGGATAGAGCAGGGTGTGCTCTCACATGTGAGAGGACAGATAACCCTTTCCTTGCAGGAAAGGCACTGAATGCCTTTGATTGCTGCAGCTGCTACTAAAGCAGACCACCTGAAAGTTTTGCTGGCGTCATTTTCTGACCCTAGATTATAGAGTAAAAATAGTTTTAGCTCAGGCCTATGAAGTCACAAATAGATAGAAGGGAAGCTAAGAATAAAATGGACTTTTCAAGCCACCTACTTCATAGCCGCTTCATTTACTTATTTGTGCTTCTTTATTTTCTATTCTGCCTGGCTGTCCACACATTTAAAAAAATCCAAGTTTAAAAAAAAAGCTCATTTTTTCCATAAATATTCTCACCCACAGAAGGACATTTACTTTTTGTATAAAGCTCAGATTTTCAGACAGCAGTATAGTAATTCAGAGTAAGAAGCATTTTCTGGAAAAACAATCTGCTGAATACTTCTGTATTATTTTGGCCAGAGGTATTCAAGCCAATGCAGTGCCAGAAATGCAGTATCAGCAATGATAGTAAAGCCCCAGGCATTAGCAAAAAGGTAGGTAGGTAATGTTCAGAATTCACAATGGTAAATATGTCCCAATAAAGAAAACAAAATCATTTCGAGCTACTAAAACTGCTTAAAAAAAATTCTCTCTTCTCCTGGGAATTACCCTCATCTTCCAGGGATAACATGATGCATCTGTGGCACAAGCTTTGCAACGTTATGTAAAATGACCAGAAAGTTTGCAATAAAGCAAACTCAAGAAACTCGAGAAATTAAAGAGATGAAATCTCTTTAGAACTTTGTAGGTAACAGGTCTTCTAAGGTCTTGCCCAGATCACTGCTGGTGATAGCCTGGCATGCTTTCCAGCCTTGACATTCCCTCTTTGCCCTCAAACCATCTAGATCTGGGACCTGTCAGAGTGTGTTAAGGCTCATACCCAATCTATTCACCTGGATTGCCTCTAAGAAGACACAAGGGGAAAGTGGAAGTCAGTGTGAGTCTCACCCTAATGAGATTCAGTGTATGTCTGACACATGGACCTAGTCCCAGGAACTGTGGAAGACCTCCTGGGACAAGTCATACCGGTGCAGTCTGAGAGGTTCACAGTCCTTGAATAGGCAGATCACAGTAAATATCATGGATCAGGCAGAACTTGCACACTAAACAAAATACACTTGTGTCTCTGCTCAGAGAGACCAGCGAATATCTGGAGTGCAATGAACTAAAGCAGTACCTCAGGTGGAGGAGCAGCACACTGAAAAGCCTTCACGTCCTTCCAAACTAAAATTCTTTGACAAGAGCAACAGCTGGAAAAAGTTTAGCCATCACTTAAACCAAAAGGTATCTTTATTTCTGACAACAGTTGCTTTTGAAGCATTTGATGTTTTCAGTAGCTTTCAGATGCCTCTTCTTCCTGACCTCACTACAACTATGTGACAGTTCAGAGAAGGGCTAAATGAGATACAGGACAGAAAGGTAGTGACAGCTTAGAAAACTCTGGACTTCTAGCTAAAGGATTATTTTTTTTGGAATGGAAAAAGGACTAAGCAAGTCTCAGGATAACAAGCCAGCACTCTATAGACATTCAGGACAGACACAGTGAGAGATTACTGAAGGACTAAGAATGTACTCCAAACCAATTATAGTGCGCCGTGCAAGTGAAGTCACCTAGTCCAGCTGAAAGCAAGAAAGTTTTTGAGCACACATACAATAGAAACTCTGTTCTGAATCAGTAGTAGCTTTGAAAGACAAACCCTATAGCAATGAAATGTCAAGTCAGACTAACGAGTATGATGGAATCATCCACGTGTTATTACTGCCTGCCCTAAGACACGAGGGTCCCAGGATATCACACAACCAAAATCTTTGAGGTTAACAATCTCTCATCAGTTAGTTCCTGTCACAAGGTAAAAAAAAGCACAACTGCATACATGACACACAGTAAGCCAGGTGTTATTTAGGTACTACTAAGCTAGCTTGGCTTAGTAGTTCAATCACAAATATTTGAAATAATTTTTCTATTTTCAATTAATAAATTGCAATTTTAGAGGTGCCTTTTGATGATATGATCTAATGCAAACCTCAACCATGTTACAGGTATCTCAAGTTAAATGATACTGAAGTGTCAGACTACCAATGCTGGATGAAGTAGACTCCACTGAGTAGTTGCTGAAGAAGATTTACAGCTGCACATTACTGAAAGCACGCATCGCAAAACAAGTTACAATGAAAGGTGGCATCTAAGCAGTTTTTTTCAATCTACAAAACTGTAAAGTCTTTGATTCCATTTCATTAAATACATACTATTTATTTTTATACCTTCCCAGACATGAGAGAATTCACTTAACATCTGAGGAAAGATCATTCTCATAAACTATCATGCTTTACCCTGAAAGCTTAGCTTATCTAATTTCATAGCTTAGTTCCTACCACTAAAAACCACTTAGATAAGAAAATATTTTTACATTAGGAAATGTCTGCTGGAAATAATCCATGAATTTACCAATAAAATTAACATAAAACAATAGTAAGTTGTGCTTCTGATCCCAAACAATTCTAAGTCACTGCAGTGTATGTGTGAATGTAAGCATTCAAATACTCATGACCCCATATACACACAAGCTTAAATTAGATAGCGCAACTTTGCTGCCTTTATTGGGCAGAAGAGTAAAACTTTACAGCCACTGCCCTTGGAGGAAATGCTCTGGTTCAATAACTACCTGAAAGAGATATAAAAATTCAACAGCAAAGAAGAATTTGGTGAGGCAGAACTAGCTTTTATTACAAAGCTTATTGTAACATTCCAATAATTTGCAAACATCAAAGTGGCCTTCTATGATGGGGCTATGGAACTGATGGACAAGGGTAGAGCAGTTGATGTCATCTACCTGGACTTGTGCAA